>VYZQ01050703.1:2865-26699 GCA_013400655.1 Mystacornis crossleyi
AGCTGTACTATGGAGAAAAAACTCGTGGAAATACACTGTGCTTACATTTACCTATTGCCAGGATTTCAATCTGTCAAATATAAAAGCACATAATGCTGCTTTTACTCCTTCTTAATTCTATGCTGGATATGGAACTTGATAATGAAGGCTGATAAATACATCTAGTAATCTTGCAAGAATGCTGTCAGCAACTGCCTAGAAGTGCAACAGTGATAGCCCTGACCAGGGTTGATTAAAAGGTGTAGGACATCTTCTATTATACATTCATAAATAAAAAGGAAATTTACAGCCCTTTATATTTAAAGACCTCACCTAAAACCTGCTAAGATCAGTAAAAATCCTTCTATTGATTTCAGTGGTAGGTGAGTAATTGGTTTGTAACTGCTGGCATAGTGCTGAATGAAGAAAAGAAGTTGCAACGTTTAGCAAGTACTGGAGAAATGCAATCTGATTAGAAGCCAGACCTTCCTATCTAGTAGTACAGGATATAAAAATGAAAAGTTAGGTTTCAGATCATTATGAAGGAAACTTTCCCAAATCCAGATAGGGAACATTGTAATTTGTGGCATTCAGTGCATTAGAACAATAAATGGTTGAATAGAAAAGAAACCTACTTTAAGAAAAGAATAGTAATTCTCATGTGCTATCACTTATTGGAAACATCTATTTTCTGAATAAATATAAGGCAAGGAAGAGGAGTATATCTTGTATTATTTATTTCTTATTGTGAGAATGTCTCAGGGTGGAGAAGTAGCTTGTGTTGGCTGGCATACATGATTAAGTCTGACTAAGACACAGATATTGTATTGTTTTCTCCTTGTGTAGCAAATGAATAGCAGAGGTTTACAGGCACCAGGATGTTACAGGAGCAGTTTCACGTAATCCCTAACAGAAGCAAAAAACATACCTAACCACTGTTTAAGATCTAGGAAGGAACAGAAAGAACTTTACAAATGCAATGGTAATATAGAGGTGATTTGACAAGTAACAGAACCGCAAAGATCATTCCTCTAACATTTGAGAAAATGAAACCTACTTGGTACTCCTTCATCACCATGCATGCACCCTCAATTAAAGCAGTGCCACTGATAGCTGGCAGTATAATCTGCATTTTATTTCACTCATGAGCAAAATAACAAGTTACTCAGGCCTGCGGCACTCATGAGTGATATGGGCCGTGTAATATCCTCTCCACTGAGTTTCCTATTATTAAGTTTGAAATAAAGAGTTCAAAATTAACTGTGACAATGATTTTATATAGTGTTGGCATCACCATTAGCTTCTGCAGTTTACTGCTAATAAAACTTTAAATTTGCTATTACTTGTAATAACCTTTTTGCCACCTTAGCTGTAGAAATTAGACAAAGAACCCGGCCAAAACATGGCTAATGACATTTTCTATTTGCATGGAAGAACTGACTAGAAATAATGGCTGTTATTTATAAAGTGTTAATACTATAAAGTATGATATTTCAGATTTCAGCTGATTAATTTGAAGCACTTGCTTCTTTTAACAGGCATCAGTGTTTCATGGTTCACATATTTAGCTGACCAACTTAATATATAGTGTGTCAAATGGATCAGCATTCTCTGCAGCTGTAAGGCTGTTTTGAAAAACAGACACACCAAAGAGTACAGGTAATTTCCTATTTATGATGCACTGCTAAGATCTTCTGTTTAGAATGGATGTTAATGAGGTAAAATCCTGAAATGCTTTCAGGTCCTAAAAGTATTGCCCCCAAAAACAAGACAAAAACAAGACAATAAGGTCCTAAAAGTATTGCCCCCCCAAACAAGACAATAAGATCTTTCCTATACTGTTATAGATCAAGAAGAACTGCACTCAAGCCATAGTTTTAAGTTGCGGGACTAAAATCTGTGGCTCAAACTCAAGTTTATTTTCCTTGCAATCTTTGTTTATCCTTTTGATTTATTTTCTCAGCTATTGTTTCAAGCTTCCTAGGTGGAATTTGCAGTAATATAATTGAGGCTAGGACTTCAGCATATTTCATCTGACATTATGACATCCAGAAGTACAGATTGTTTAATACCAATAAAGCCACAAAAAGATTAAATATAGGCAGACCAATGAAGAGACAGCAGCAAAACACTCAAGCTGAAATTCAATTAACCATTTAGATCCCTTTAGCTAGAGCCTTCTAAGAAAGTACACAAATTCTGTATTTCTGTGGAGTCAGAGAGGTCCTAATAGGGTTGCAGAGGGAACAGGAACTCATGCAAAGTGACCAATAAGAGAGTTGATTAATGCTGGCTATGTATCAAACACCTCTTTTCACATAGTTTTCACATATTGGAATACTGGCTTTAAGATATATAACTATGCTTTTCTTTTAAGATGTATTTTCCTTTTTAGATGGTCACTTATTCACTTTTAAATAATATATCACTGGTTAATGCATGTATGCAGGGTGTGAATCTGACTTTTTTCATACCTTTAACTTGACACTTTTAGACTGCACACTATTCCAGAGACTGATATCTAGTAAGGCTCTTAGAGTAAGTAAAAAACCCCAAACCCTGAAACCACCCACTAAAACCACAAAAAAGGGGATTAAAAGACTGACTCAATAAAAGGGAGCCTAGGGAATAGCTCTATAACCTAGGGAACTGGGTGTTGCCAGAAAGAGAGGAAGCTCTGGATTTCAATCACTGCTCCATTACAGTCACAATACTATGTGACATTTGTTAGATATATGTAATTTCTTGGGCATAGACTGCTAGGTAGTGTCTCAGGTCCTAGAGTTGAGAGTATTAAATGAATATTATAAACAGAGGGAGGCCGTGCTCCTTCCTGTGGCCTTGCTCTGGGATAAGTGGTCTTTAACTCTTCATTATACGTGTGGAACAACTATAGAAGAGACAGAGATTGTTTTTTCCCTTTTCTGCCTTCATCACAATGGGATGGTTTGGAAAATGTGCAGGGAAATGGGTGAAATGAATATGAATTCTGTGAAGGACTGAAATGAATGGAATCAGGCATCTTCAGGACTACAGTGGCCTGAGTGCTAACTAAATATGTGTTATCTTGATCATTCAGTGAAATTAGAATGTGAGAAAGTAACAGAGTTATCAGGAGAGCAAGAGGAAGAAGTGAGCTCTTAATGATGCTCATCATGTGCCTGCAGTTCTAATTTTGATTGCTTATTTCCTCTTTCCCTACTGACTCATCACTTCACAGGAACCAGGCAGAAAGTAATGGACCATGGGAATAGCGAAAAGAAGTTAGTTAAATGAAAACTGACTAACACATGATCATATGAGTCAGGAAGAATTCAGGTGACTGGTAGAGAGAGGAGTGATAGGACTGAGTGAGGAAGAGGCAGTATAGGGCTGAGATATTCTTTTTCTGCTAGTTTGTGTTATTGTCCTTTACTCTATAGGTTGATTACCAAGGCAGTTCAAATGACAGAAATTTTACCTATACCATCAAATCACTTTTATTTTGAAGAAAAATTGTAGTATTCTCTTTCTCTCTGTCTCTGTTTCTTTCTTCCCTCCATCTCAGGATCCCAGCTTGGATTTTGTAATCACGTAAAGCTTCTTTCATTAACAGCAGCTTGAATTATGCCGATTATAGCACCATCTCTTCAGAGTGCTTGGCCAGCAAGGAAATTATTTAAATAATGAAGCACTACACATCATACAAATATGCACGTTCAGTGCTTTGAGCAACACATGTAGTTCTTGGTCTCTTTTTTTCTCCTAAATTTTAAATTATTTTTAAATTTTAAATAATTTAGCTAACTTGCTTGAAAACATGGATGTGTGGAGACACAGACTCATTATTTTGATGCATCATATGAGAGAAATCCCAGCAGTAAGGATGATGATGAAGGGTGTAATACATTATCTTACAAAAGGTCATTCTGGTGTTGCTCTTCTCAGTGTTGTTGTCAAGAAGTCAGTGCTCTCAGTAATATTGTGAGAGCATGCTGGGTATAGGTGTTGATAGATATGCTTGGGGGCTTTTTGAGGCTTTTAGAGCAGTAAAGAAATATTTCTCAGTGGAGTGGCACCAGTTCTAGCCTTAAAGCTCTGTTGATGCTAGTTCTCGTAGTGACAGTATATTGACTATATTGTGAATAATTTCTAACTGGTCTTAGGCAATGCACTTACCAGTCCCTCAGAACAAACTGGAGAGTTAATGTCATAATCAGGAGAATGTTTTGATTGAGAGGCACTGTAAAAGGGGAACTGAATATAGAACAACTTGAAATTCAAATTGAGTGGCTATGAAAAATGAACTTTCGTTGAAATCTATGAAAGTCTGTCATTTAGAGAGAAGGCGTTTCTTCAAGTGTCCAAGTCTGTGAAACAGTCCTTCTCAGTGGGCACTTGTGTCATTGATTTCTGAGCCAGTGCAGCGGGGAAAGCATCTGAGGAGACTGGTGTGGCTTGTGATGTCCTCAGCATTCCAAGTGCAATGAGAGGGCTGCAGTGCTGCTGTGGTCACTGCTTTGCCTGCTTTGAGCTTCCTTTTCCTTCCCTGGCTCCGGGTGCTCTGACCAGCTGTCTGGTTTCTACATATCTTTCCCTGGCTGGACAGGGCTATTGTCAACAGTCTCATCTTCTCCTGGAGCTTTTTTCCAAGGCAATTGAATTTTGTGGTACAAGTAGGAAGAGAAGAAATTGTGGAGAAAGAGAAAAAATATGAAAGATCTCCTTTCAGTACACTATTCCTTTTGACTAAATTGAAGTAGCTGTGGAAGGATGACTGTAGAAGCAGTAAACGCCCAGCTAATGACAGAAACAATTGTTTTAATGTAACTTAATTATGTTAATTGATTTGACAACTTGAGAGAAAGGGGTTTTTGTATGGATGAGTGTTAGCTGGAGAGAATTCCTGTGGAGTGGAGACAGAAACTGCGATTTAGCACCAGTGCGTGGAGAGGGATCAGTAGGATGTACAGTAAGAGGACTGTAATGGGCCATAAAACTAATGTCTTTATTGAGTCCATGATTTTTAGTATCCTTTAGTTATTGAATTCCTGGATCAGCTCTGGAAGGTATTCAGTAAATCTCGTGTGTGGGTAAAGGCTGAAGGATCACTGGGGAGGGGCCATTTTGTGAAAATGGTTTTCTGCTAATAGCTGTATTCTTTCCTTTTATTGATCATATGAATTTACTTTGGCACAAAATATGTGAATTGGTTTTTTAAATGGTTGCTATGGGGACACTGTCCTCATCAGTACAGAGTTGACTAGATGGTAAAATAACATCCCATACTGTCACAGCTTGCCATAAAAGTCTATAAATCCAAAAACTACTCCAAGAGGCCTTTGGCATGGGCTCACTCTCCCTCATCCTGCTCTGAGATGCTGAATTTGCTCTAATGGCCAAATCTCCAGAAATCCAACAATTGTATGCTATTAGAAAAGTGTTCTGGAGTACTCCAGAGAAATAAAAGTTCTAAGGAAAATTAATAGGTTTTATTTGAACTTTTTATCAAGTCTGAAAAAGACGAAATAAACTCCCCAGTGAAGTATTATTAAACACAGCTCTTGGCAGAGGCAGTGTAACAGCACTGGCATGGAGAAGTCCTGCTGTCCTCCACTGGTATATGGCCTTACCTCTTTCCTCAGCTCCTCTGAATCCCTTAGTGAGCTGAGGCAGCTTACTCTAATGCCAGAAAATTATTTAGATAGTTTAATGAATTATTTTTATTCTGTCTTGTTGATCTGCTTTGGCTTCCAGCGTGCCTGGGTGAACCCTGCAGGCAGTGAGAGGAAGGATGTCAGGAGGGGGAAGTGAGGTGGGAGCAGGGCAGCAGCATAGCAGGGCAGCTTCTGTGGCGACCAGGTGTTGGTCAGCTCAGGCATTTCATCGGGCTCTGTGGCTGTGGAGGTTAGTCCATGGCATCAGCTCCTTGATACATGGGGCAGCTGGACAGCCAGAGAGAAAAGGGAAGTAGGAGATGAGGAGCAGAGAAGTGAGAGGCTGTCAGCTGGAGGAGGTGTGTGAGAAGAGTGTGGTGGGTCATAACCAGTGTTTCATCTGGATAAGTGTCTCTCTGTGATAAGGTTATGAGTTTCAGTTTCTGCAAACATCTTCTGAAGGTATTTTGTAGATCTCAGTGGTGTGCAGAAGTGGGAGTAATGGATTTGCGTGTTTCTGAGTGCTAAAGACTGACTAAGCCATTAGAAAAAGAAGAGCTGTAAAAATATTAGCTTCAGAAGACTACAAGGAGCTTAACATACAATCCTCTGCCATTGCAAGCAGGAACTGAGGGAAAATCCCTCACTTTTTAACCTTAAAACACAATTTTTCATTAAATCTGTCCCTTAGCAGCTTCAAGAGGAATTGCACGTTCACTCTTCTGGAGTTTTTGGTTTGTTCTATAAGGTTCACATGGCAGAAACTGCTGTCAGATCAACACTCTGTATAGTCTTTTGAGAACTGGTAGGAAAAATTTTCCTCAAATGTTGTCTTTTGAAAAGTCATCTTTCTGCTCAGAGACAGCAGCCAGTCTATTTGCTATAAAAAATAACTGGCTCTGGTATTGCAACAAATCAGGTATCTGGGGGTAGGCAGAGGAAACACAAGCTTGTATATACTGTCTCAGCTCTTGGAGTAATCATAAGCATTTAAGGGAGACTGGACTGCTGTCATGACATGAGACATTATTCTTCTAGCTGGTGACATCCAAAGATTGTCTTATCTTGTTATTAAGAAAAAGAAAAGCCCCAAAGCACTGCAAGTACAATTAAATACAAATAAAGTAAGTGTCATGAGAATTATGGAATGTTTGAAACTGTAAAGCAACTGTAACAAATTAGGTTGTATTTGCCTGACTCTTGACATAGCCTGAAATAATAACCCTGAATAAAAGTTTGTTTACCAGGCAGATTTAATTCCCAAGTCCCATTACTTGATTGCCTTTGTCCAACACAGAACTTCAGTGACTTCCTGGCAGAGAGGCAGAGGCAGACAGGACCTTTTGACACCTGTAAGCATTTCACAGTGAGTAACTGCTGTGCCCCTTCTCTTATAATTTCCATTTTTAAAGAGAGAAGGAAACTATGTGCTCAAAGTAGGAGCATGGTCCTGGAAGCATAGAGCTGCATAAGAAGGGTGTTAACATTTATCTCACTTAGACAAGCCCTTTGGTCATAACCCAGAAGAATCTCAAAATAGTGATTTTATTATACACAGGAAAACTATTTCAGGTAGACTTCGAGAACACAGACCATAAGAACCCAGTGTTATCGTGTTGTAATAAGAGTATCTTCACAACATATTTTCCTCTTCATATTGCTGCTAGATTTATAGCATTATAAGCTACCAGAACAAGTGTGTCTGTGTTTAAAATACAAACTTTGCTGTGTAATGACTTACCACTAAATCCTAATGCATTTTTGTTTTGTTTCATTTCATTTTGTGGCTCATTTCTTCCTCTGTACTCTCAAAGATCTTCAACTCTGTGCTTTCTTTCTGAGTCAGGAATGAATTTTTAAAATAAGCACTTGTACTGTGAACCATAAAGCAAAATACAGAGATGGAATCAAAGGAAGAACGTAAATTACTTTTATTATTCTGCAAAGAAACTTTCATTTGGCTTTTCCTGTTGTTCTGAAACTCTGAAAATCAATACTGAAACATATATTCTGAAGGCAGGTCATCTGTGTATCGGGTGTTTGCAGCAGTGAGCTTTGAGGGGGGCACTTATGCCCTGCCTGACGTGACTCTACAGTTCTTTGCACTGAGTGTCCCAATGAAACTACATTTTAGCTGCAGCTATCCATCTCAATGGCGGTTACTTTTTACTGTTGCAGACTGCTATCTTTTATTATGGATTCACTGATAGATCAATATGACACAAGCAAGATAAAGGTCAGCTAGCTGTACATGTCTATTATAAGCTTGAGATGTCAGAAAGCATTTTTTGGGGGAAGAAAGGATATGGCATCCACCAGAAGCCTCGTAAATGCTACTTTCCTGTTAAGTAAACCCAAGTTTCATTTTAGTTTCTCTCCAGCTTTAGTTTCTCTCCAGCTTTACTACCTGAACATCTTTATTTTGAGATCCTCCTGGCTCTCAATGTCATTGAATTGAGGAAAATAGATTTGAAAGGGGAGAGTAGAAGTTGCTGTGAGAAAGAGGCAGTAGATGGGAGTGATGACATGTCCATACCCTAACAAGAGAAAATTGCAGTATGCGTGCTCTATTATAAACTTTATTATAACCCAAGGTAAAACTTGACAGTTTTAAACTGACAGCACAAAAATAAGGAAAAGTATGGCTTCTGTGATGAGACTCCAAAACTTCTGAGAACAGGTGGAAATTGCCATAATAAAAATCTCTCCTATGAAGCTGTCCAACAGAATAAAAAAATACCCTGGGGCCACTTTTTGATCTGAATAGGAGAGAAAGCTTTGTGGGTCTGTGAGACCTGGTGCTGGCAGGAACAGATCGCTGGGTGCACCACAGACTACACCTGCCCAGGGCTGCAGGCACAGCCTGTGAAGGTTGCTCTCCTAGAGCTCTTTGGTTGCCTTTAGGGTCGGAAAAATGTAGGGTTAACTTTGAAGCCTTTCCTGAAATTAGGATATATATGAAGATTTCCTTTAATATTGGTTCCTTCAGAGGAGTACTTGCTTAGCAACCTAGCTTCATGAAATATTTAGAAAATCTCTTGGAAATTCCTTGTCAGTTTCTTGAAAATGGCAGCAGTTAGAAAAATGATTGACAGGGAACACAGATACACACCTACTATGATAAAATTCTGTTGCTAATATATATAATATCATCCCTCATCAAACCAAGTTTCCATTTTTGCACAAGTTTGTCACCAATTTTTAACTTGGACTTTACCCTCTATGTTTTACCTCTCAGTTTGAGATGAAACCCATTAAACTGTGGACTCACAGCTGAAGAAAGGCTGAGGAACTGGATGTTTATATATTTTCACTTATAGCTCTGCTTTCCTGGAATTGAAAACCATAAAATGAGGCATTAGTAACAGAGCAATAAATGTATGATGAATTGTCTTGCTAAAAATAATTTGCTCTGGAGAAAACCTGTTCTTAGTCATAGTTGGATAATATAGCACAGTGTTAATTTTGAGTGAGTTCAAAGAAGCATGATGCATGAAGAGAGTGTAAAATATTCTCACTTTTTCTTCTGAAAGGTGTCCTCCTTTCATCAGACTTTTTTCTTAAATACCCATCATTGAATGCAATTTGATGTTCCCAAAGCAAACCAACAGTATTTCTAAAGGTCAGTGTGTATCTTCTCTGATTTGAAAAGCATTTCAGAAGTAACCAAATTTTTATCAGTGAGGAAGTATCCCACTCTCCTGTCACTTAACTGATTTCTTAAAAAGTGGTGTCCAGCAGGGCACCTTTGCCTCCAAAGGCAGCTGTGCAGAGCTGTGCCAACCTTCTGGCTTCATCAACACTCTCAGTGTGCTTTACTGGAAGTGGTAATGCATTAGCAAGGAGGAGGTATAAAAGGAAAGGCCTGTTTTGTTTCCTTTTGTAGCAGAACCTGTACAGTGGTACCTGAAATAACATGCAAGAGACTCCTTTGTCTCTATTAAACCTTTTTTCAGTTGTTGGTGCTGTGACTTCAACAGCAGTGGTAATAGCAATGCAGAGGTTTTACCACAGGAAGACTTTCAGAAGTGTTTACACTGTCAGTTCTTACAGATGTGGTTAATTGCTCTGTCTCAGGAGGTTATCTGCAGCTGAAGTTTAAGGCAAATTTGTGTACATGCTGGGTAGTTTGAAGGGATCCTTGCAAGGACAAGAGCTCACAGAGACTGCTGTCACAGAATACAATGTGTTTCAGTTGATGTTAGCTGACCTGATTGTTTTATAAAATGACTCTTGGTTTTAGTTTTTTTTTTATGTTGTTGTTGTTGGTTTTTTTTTTTCCCTTTGTTTAAAGTCAAGTGGAGTACCTTCCAATTTGTCTTTGAGCAAAGTCATATTTCTGAAATGCCCCGTAATGCTGAATTTTGTTGAGCATCAAACTCCTCTGCTGGAACTGTGTGCGCATTGAGTGGCGTTAATTTCAACTTTGAGCTCAGTCTTTACTTGATATTTCTTAACTGCATGCTAGCATATATATGGAAGGCAAACATCCAGATGAGTTCAAACAAGTAGTAATTACTTGAATAAGAACGGTGAGAAATTGAAGTGATAGAGCACTAGATTCTTATTCAGTGGCTCAGAGTACCGATGCTGTACATATTCTCAAGGGTTAGTACCACTCTGAGAGGAGCTATCAACCTCGTTTTATATTCAGTCCCTCATAGTAATGGTAATTGCTGCTGCAATTTTTTTTGGAAGAAAGATAGAATATCTTTGTCTGAATATTTTTAAGATGGCACAAGAAAAGTGGCATTGTTTGAAAATCCCAGTGGTGTCATAACAAAACTTCACATAAACATTAGATCAAGCAACCACAAGCAGCCTGTGAATTATTCTGGGAAGTTTTTAAATGTGGCATACATGACATTATTTAAGTATTTATAAATGTCATTTCATCTGCTATAAGGAAAGCTAATAGACTGTTTTGCAGACATTTCAGCTCCAAAAAGCAATTGCTTCTGTAAACTATTTCTATAAAATTGGCAAAAGTGGAAGCAGGTGTACTATGGGTCAATATCAGTGAAAGGCCTCTCTGCAGACAAAAGATTCACAGTCCATTAAGTTTCAGGTCTGTCCTGATATGGATTCCTCTGATGTATTACTATTATATCCTATTTTTGTTGACTCAGATGCTGTGTCAGCAAAGCCGAACATTTTGGCTTGTGTCCCAGCATCAAACTGTCTGTGGAGGATATGTGTTTGCCTCCACCACGACAGTAATGAGAAACTGGCATTAGTTTGATTTGCATAATTGTACGCTTCTAACTTAGAGTCTGTGTCAGTAGGAGACAACTTATTGTGATGATACTCACTGCACGTTATTCGTTTTGTGCAATCAGCATTTATTTATGCAAATTTCATCATTACAAGAGGTCATTTTCCAACCTTCTACCATGAAATCACTTTTTCTGCCAATGAACAGTAAAAAAACACCATAGGAGAACATCCAGGTATATTTGTCATTCACACTCATTGGCCAAGACACTGTAAAGGGTTTATTGTGTGTGAGCATATGTGTTTAAAATTATGTTTTATGAAAGACTGACAGCTCTAATGACAAAACTAAAATTTGAAAGACCACATGTGATTATTTTAGACAAATGCTGTCAAAAAAGACACACACAAAACTCAAAACAAAACCAACTGTCTTGCTAGTTATGAGAGTTTCTATAAGAATAATTTATAGACTGAAAAAAATATTTTGTGTTCCCCAGATGATCAGTGGAAAGTTTTCTGTGATAAGAAGCAGAACCCTGTAATTTATTCATGTGAGAGATAAAAAGACAGAATAACAAACTAGGATGTCCCACTTGTAACAGAGACCTGAAATAGCAATAAATGTTGAAAAAGCTTATCAGAATAACTTGGATCTTAAGGATCCGTGAACTAACCATCAAGATTCTCTTGACAAAAATGTTTCCAAGGTCACATTGTTTATCTTATCACTAGTGATAGAGGGATCTCTTAAGGTTTAGTTTGCAAGTAGCTGAAACGACACCAGAAATGACTCTTTTCTCTAGAGAATCGCTCCTAAGTTTAGAAAGACTTAGAATATGTCAGTGCTTATAAGGTAGGAGGAAATTATACAAAACAAGTAATTTGGGTGCTGGTTGACTGAGAGAGTGATGACTGCTTAACAGATTGTATCTTCACAAGAGGCACAGAGAGTTCACTGAACTTGCTAGCATGCAAACTAGTGGTGAAAGGAAAAGAATAAGAGCCTGGATATGGCTTTACCTTTTATCTTCCCCAAAATACTAGAATTTGTTATTCTGAGTAGAAAAAATTACATATACTGTCTCAGCAGTTAGACTAAAATTGTAAGTATTATAACTAAATACAGAACAAAACCCACAGGTGGGCCATTTTTACAAAGAACAGTTGTTTCTAATGGTCCTTTGTATGTCAAAAAATCTGTAAGTCAGATGTTATACCACACAGGAAAAAAAGTACTTTTCAAAAAAATGAGTGTAGTTGAAATCTGTTTATGTGCTCACTCAGAAAGAAGCATTCCAATAGCCAAGCACATGCACATGGGAGAGAAATTTCTATCCACAGGTGTGCATGAGATGATTAGTTCCTAAATATTTTTGCAGTCCTTTCTTCATGTGGGAATATAATCCTCTGTCCTGACATATGCTGTTTCATAATTCTTGAGTGAAAAGGTTCTTAAAGAAAACTCAGTTGGGCAGCCAAAACTGTATGAGCCCCATGTGGTAAATGAAGCTATGTGAGCTCAGAATTTAATAAGATGATACTACTCTTTGTATCATTAACCCACAGTCAGCCGACATGCTGGATTAAGATTAGAAATTGTATAGTTAGGACTTCCTGAATTTAAAAAAAAAAATTTATTTTTAGTTATGAGATAATTGAGAAAGAAGGAAGACTAAATTAAAATAATTACATTAAGACTAAGTTCAAAAACACAGTGGGAAAAGGGAGTCCTAAAATAAAAAAGTCTATGGAAGAAAAGTGAAGAAAAAGGATAGAAAAAGGTGCTATTAAATACAAAATCTCAGAGAGGGAAAAATTAGTTTCATAATAAGAGCTGGTGCCCTTAGAAGGACAGACTGAAATCCCAGATTTCCCAGTGTAAAAGAGGGTCAAAGAAGATTAACCTACTGGACGAAGACAAGAGGCAGAAATAATAAAAGTGTGAGTAAAGGAGATGCTCGTCTGAAAAGCTTACAGAATTTTTGTCTTATCCAAAACACAGGAGATGTATCTGTGAACCACCACCAAGGTGAACTCCAAGTAAATATCAAGAATGGGTGATTAAGAGTGGACAACACAGATGTATGATAAGGGAAAGACAACTGTCTGGTGAGTGAAGAACATAGAATATATCACATATTTTTGAGAAAGTATTAGGACAATGAAACACGTGGAATGAAATACTCTCAGGGGCATATTTGAAGGATTTAAGAGACCCCATCTGGGTAGCTGAAAGGCGGAGGCAGGAAAAACTGACAATAGGAGCCTGAGGAGCAAATGGTTGCATCTGGAAGAAATGAAGAGTAATTTTTCTCTAAAACTTGACTTTGAAAATTGCTTTCAAACAGAACAAACTCCCTAACAACAATATTCTTTGTAATTTCAGTTTTATGTTACAGAACTGGCTTAAGTAACACACAAGAACTTTATCTCCTTGTTAATTAGATAAGTACATCATATGCAAAAACATTGTGTGTGGACACTTTGATTTCATGAGGTCTTCACTTATGAGCTGCCCCAGGCACGGCAGTGATAGCTAATGAATGCTTTTTCTACATTCCCTCTGAATAGTTATTTTGTTTGGAATGAACTGGAGAAACTCAGGGGTGTCCTTTACGAGTATGTGACAAAGCGAATTCTTGCCATTTTCTCTGAAACAAATAGATACTCCTTAACTCTCAGATTTTAATCTCATGTCGTGCTACAGCTAATACAGGTAGAAGGTGAATTACATAACCCACCTTCTGACTGTCACATCCTAGCCCAATTATAATAATCAGGCTGAGGTTTCAACGTGGTTCTCATCTGTCAGGCATGGCACCAGACTTTCTTGTCAGAATTCAAGACAAATTTTTCTGTAGAAGACATGACATACCTGACTTAAAAATTCCCAAAGTTAGTCTGTTTCATTCTGACTAAATATTTATGATTCCTTTGATTGTACCTGAATTTATTTTACTGGCTCATAGACCAAGCTCTTGTGCAAGTCTTCTGATACTGTCTGGCTGAGGTTCATCCAAAATAAAGTAAAAGTTGTTTGTCTAGAAATTAGAGAATGAGAACTGGGTAAATCACAGAGAAGAGATTTGTTCAGATGTGCTGTTCACTGAGATGCATGAGAATATATATCAAATCCTAAAGCTGTATTGTCGTTGTAAGTTCTTGCAATCACTGCGTAGATTCCCTGATAACTGAGTATGGATTGTCAGGACAAGTATATGGAGAACTGGAGAGGCTCTGGGGTCTCAGAAGTTGGGGTTTGATGTCTGGAGTTGTGTGAACTCTGATTATAGTCTAGTGTTTCAGCCCCAGTCTGTCTCTAATTTTATACCTGCTCTGTGTCTATGTGCTATGGAGTGCTCTTTGTATTAAAGGACATCACGTGAAGTGCATACTGCTTAGCAGTCATCCACACCGTGCCAGTGGGTTTCTTTTATCTAAATCAAGAGCATGTGTGGATGCTTGCTGCAGATTTCAAGTACGCTATGCCAGTGACTCGCACAAGGTAAAGCCCTGTTTGTTGAAAAGAAATCTATGGCCATGGAAATTATGATGTAGCTGAACTTTTCTAACGGTGAAATGTCTTTGATTCTATATAATAAAAAACATGCAGCCTTGGAAATATTTATTAAAATGTTTTAAAATATATTATAACTATTGATTTATGGATGGGCAGAATGAAAGAAGCAGAAACATTATAAAAGGTTCAGGGGAATGCCAACTGCTTTGAAGTTGTGCTTTAACTTCTGCAGTTACCTTTCCAAACTGCACTGAATTTGATTCAGACGTGCAGGATTAGGTTCACCTTACCTGTCTTTAGCCATCAAAAGGCAGCACTTAAAGTTTGTCACTGAGGCATCTTTTGTGGTCAATGAAGAGAGGAGGGTCCTTCTCCTGATCTTTTGTTATTGCCTACCTGCTCCTCCAGAGGCACTTGCTTTCTTCATGTTTTCACAGAGGAAATATGTGAAAGTGACTTGCTTAGAGTGGATACTTCCCTTTGGCTGAGGCTGGGGTAGCCTTGTAAGTCTGTGCCGAAGCGGATGGCACCGCACATCCTCTGTGTGTGTCACACGTCTCACTTTGGCAGAAAACATTTAAAAATGTGTTGATGGGTTTCAAAATGGGAACACTGCACCTCCAGTTCAGTCAGATGGACAAGTTAATGTAAAAGCCATGTACTGCGTGCTTGAAGTATTTATAACACTCCTGAAAAAAAACCACTAACAACTCTTCAGAACAATTTATTTGATCTTTGCATGGGAGAGTGAGCTGGGGTAAAAATATGGAAAGTTCCAAACATAGGTTGAAATTAGAATCTGAACAATAAATTTTGATTTTTTGTCTTCTCTCAATTTGACTGACTCTGGTAGAACACAATGAGACTGAAAATATGACTTGGAAAAGCTCCTGCACTGAATTTCATAACCATTAGGGAATTAAAAAATTATTTAAATCAGTAACTAAGCCTCCCAACTTGAATAATACAAGTGGTTAAATTTTGGTTTCATAACTGAATTAAGAACTTTATAACAAGTTTGCTTGTGGTCATCTTAAAAGTAGGTAGAATTTTTCATCTGTATAGAAACTCCAGATTTCATTTTCATTCAAATGACTAACTGAACTTTTTTCTTTGGTTTCTTCTGGCTTCTTATGTATACTCAGACGTAATTAAAATGAATTAAATGTTTACAATCTTTATTTAGCAAATATAACACTTCATCTTAAAAATAACAAAAATAAAGATATTTTATTTCTGGGATTTTTTTTGCCTTCAGTCAAAAAATTTTGCCAAATTCAGCACTGTCCACAAACAATTTCAATCCCAGATTTAATTCTGTGGGAATTCCTTCTTAGAAAATACAGTTTAGATAGTGAAACATTCAAATGACTGGAAACAATTATCCTTTAAAATGAAAACGAAAACTGAAAAATAGTTCAAATAGCTTTAAGAAGAATTTACATAAAATTCATAGTGATGTATAGTCCTGACTTTGCAATGATTATATCCTCTCCCAAATTAATTTGATGAGAACTCCTAGCACCAAACATAACAATATATGTTTATATTTCACCTGAAGAATATCTGGAAAAATTTTTTTAGTGTCTCTACAGAATAATTTAGTGCACAACCAAATTAAAGGAGATTATATTTTAAAATGGAGCTTTTTCTGTATGCCAAAAATAGATCCTCCAGTAATCACAGTTTTAGTGACTATGGCATAAAAGATCTGTCTTTAATGCTTATTTGCACTTCAGTTTTATAGTAATCCTAATTATTCAAAATAATTTTATAATAATTCTTAGTATGTTTTTATAGTATTACTTGAAAGGAATAGTATGGATTGATTAATCCTAGCAGGATCCCATAGTTTGTGGCAACTATATATTGTCTGGGGTTTGGATAGATGATCTCCAGAGGTCCCTTCCAGCCGTAACTATTCTGTGATTCTGTGATTTACAATTTCATTGCACAGAACACGAGAATTTAAAGATCTAGGATTCTGAAAATCAAATTACTTTAATATCATTTAATACTTCTTACATCTTCCCAAATTCTGATTTCCGCTTATACTTGGTACACCTTCCTTTTTGCATTATACCAAATATAATTTGAACAGAAATGGTTTTTCTGCACCATATTTCAGTGTGCATATTAATGCTTATAAGTCCAAATGCTGTTATTTTATCTTTCAACAGGGTTCATGGTAAAAAACAACTCTACATGTTTCAGAGCAGAATGTCTCTTCTTCTGAGTACAGATTAAAAGTATAACAGTAGTAAAAACAGTATCAGTGGATACACTGTAACCTAACATAATTTTCCATTTTCATGGCACAATAAATTGTTATACAGAGCAGATGTATTTTATGTTTTTTCTGGCATTTAATTTATTTTTTTAAACTTAAATAGGTGGGCTTGAAAAAACTTAATGGGGTAGCAGGAGATGAGAATCAAGGAGCGTTTAATGATGCTTCTCCAATTCATCCCTCAAGTGGTCCCATCTAAATGGGTGCTTCATCTGAACTGATGCTTGGACAAGTTCCTTCCCCTCTTCATCAGAACTTGAGGTGCAGGAGTATGACATGGTTAAAAACATCTCTGGAAGATTACTGCTGGCAGAGTTTTCTTTATTTCAAGTGAATTGCCTAATGCCCTCCACCACCAAACTTATGCATGAAAAACATCTGATTTGTCAGTTGTAAACCTGCATGTAATGTTAAAAATATAAATCCAGATGTTGCTATTTTTAAGGAATCTGTATTGCTTACAATGATAAAACAATTAGTCTAATCTGAACACATGAAGTGATGGATTTATAATTTTAAAAGAAAAATTAAATAGGCTTCATGGTGAAGGAGGAGAGTAAGTTTGAGAACAACCCTCTGTTTTTTTCAGAATAATACCTGTAATGGTCCCATATACCCACATGATGAAGGAATTAATAAATTGCCATTTAACTTCTGTCACTGAATACTTATGGGTGGGCTGCTAAACATGGGGATCCTCACCCTCAGATGCATCACCACAAGCTCTGACAGATTAAGTGCCCACATTATAACTGATATCTTCACTGGATCATGACAGATCGTTGTGCTTTGGAAGCACTTGTTTAATGACATGATTTACAGCTTGCTGAGGGGAAGAGGCAAAGGGCTGTTCCGGAGTGAGTAATGCCCTGTGTACGTGGGCTCTTATGAAACGGCATCGTCATAGCCATTTGTGGAGTTGTCAATATCCATCACTTAACAAACGACGTTTCTGGTTCACTGAACATTGGTAAATGAGACACCTTACGAATCAATTCTGGTATGTTTGTGTTGTTCAGTGTCACTGGATAGAGTATCCTGTATGTTTGCTGACCTTTAAACTAATTAAAAAAATAAGTCATGTTAGTGCAGAATAAAAGGGGGTTTTATACAGAGCAACCTCAGGTGAAGCACTCAAGCTTTATTTCTGGGTGGTTGTTGGGGGTTGAGGAGGTTTTCTTTTTGTGTGTGTGTGTGTTCTTTTCTTCTCCTCTCAAAGGAATTTTTCCCCATGTTAAGGAACGATTGCTGGGGTACTTAAGAGAAACAAAGGACCTAGCCAGCCACAAGGGAGGGGCCCAGTTGTCCTTTTTTTGGTCTTGGTGGCGTCTTCTCAGGTGGGGGAGCAGAGACATCTCGAGATTTAGAACTGGAAAAAAGAGGTGGGGTAGAGTGCTTGGGACTCATTGCTCTCCTGGCGTTTGGAGGGAGCGGAGACTGCAGCCGTAGTGGAGAGAACCATNATTTTTTCCATTCCGGGGTGGGAGGGGGACTCCTGCCTTCCTTAGTAGACACCTGTCCAAACCAGGACAGCGGTGGCCTGTTTTAATTACTCCAAACATCTGCAGACTGCATGATATGGAATTTACAAGAATGAAACTAGTAAATATTTGCAAAAATCAAAGTTTAAGTTGGAAACAGTAAATCTTTACATTCTAAATTTTCAGGGAATTAAAAGCGATTTCTTAGAAAATACTGGTGATTTCTGTTACCTTGACCGTAAATTTAGTTTTAGAAAGGCCTTTCACAAACTTTACCCTGCTGTAAAACAGGTCCAGTGCAGCTGTTTCCACACAAACTCTGTAATTATTTCATTCATGAATTGTCAGAAGTAGTACAGGTTTTCTTCATTTAATCCTTTGGGGTCCTGCAGATGTTCCACAGTATGTTATGTAGGGAAAGCTGCTGTAGCAGTTATAAAGGACATTCCTTGTGATCTTCAACTCTCTTTTTGCCTTCAACCTGCAGTCCAAAGGTCAAAGCCTGTATTTAGAGGGGAAGCAGCTGATAAGATTCAAAGAAAAAGTGAATGACTGTGCTCCATTTCGCACTAGCCTGCAGTGTGTCTTTGTTTCCTATGTTTTTACTGCCTTGAATTTCCTTCAAGACCCAGAAGCATCAGCAGGAGCTTTCTTTATTCACTGGCCCTTGGCTCTATTACATGCTGATATCAGTTCCTCCAATTTCCAGGCTGCTGTGAAAGAGTAGACAAGATATTGCCAATGTTATCAGTATAGCTTCTGCCTGAACAAAACTGTTTCAGTAGCATGGCTTAATGTTCTTGATTTACCTTCTAAGACCAAGACTGATACTGGATATTCTAAGATAAGGTGATCATCTTGCATCCAAAGGCAGCTTTCCTTCATCTCATATTCCAGATGGGTATCAGAAGAGATCATATTCTTCAAATGTTCAGACGTTAGTGCTGATAAAAGCCTGCATTGCTAGGTGGAAAAGAAAGTAACTTCATAAGAGCAACATCAATTCCATCCTGGTACTGCATAGGTAATTGGTTTTGTTGGTCTGTTTTCTTTTTTAAGTAGTTGGTGCTTTCATTAGATCTGTAACAGCACTCTACATTCCCCACAAAGGCTAATTGATACCTACCTCTCTTGCCTTCAAACGATTTTACAAGAATTTTTCTACCACTAGTACAACTGCCTCCCAATTCTTCTTTTCTTCTTGCCACACTGAACTGTCTCAACTGCTCGTAATGCGTTTGCTGCTGTATATTGTTATGGCACCTTGTTAAGTAGCAGTTCTAAAACTTACAGGAATGGAGGAGATGCTCTTCACAGAACCTCCCTCTAAAGTGATTTGAGAGTGTCTTAGGCCATAATTCAAGTCCTTAAGTGTGTATAATTTCATGTTCTAATAAAGTAGCCCATTTCCAGAATTTTTTTGCTAAGCTACTTTCTAATCACAATTTTCTGGAAATGGGTTTTATTATTTCCTTGAAGGTTTAAAAGTCATCAGTGTGAAGGCTATGTAGTCAGATAGCAGGTTGTGTTAAAAGTTGTAATAATGTAGTAATTTAGGATTCCCATGTATTACATTTATTGGAATTAAAGTCGAGTCTTCTCTAGCACATCCTGCTGTTTCAATTTTCTTTCTACTGATGTTAGTGCATACAAGGAATTTACTTGGTGTGATCAGATCATACTTTATCATTGTGCTCTTTGAACATGGATGTCTAAGGTTTCATTCAGCAGAGGTGCAAAATATGTTTTCTTGGATTAGAATGCCACCCACTGCAGTGGCCATATATCAGCTGGGAATCACAGAGTATCCCTAGTTATTTTTTTTTACCAGCTCCAGTTCCTGGCATTGTGGAGTTCTAATACATGGGATTTTATGGAGTAAAGAAAATAATAGGTGTCCTTTATCTTTCTGGCTGTAGAATAGGACCAGAGTGAGATGCAGCTACATCTGTAAAACATACAGATAACCTGTATGAAGCCTGTCTAGGGCATTTATTTGCCTCTTTGTCAGGCTTATGGAATTTTTCCTCAAAGACAAAATTTTTCTTTAAGCCTTTCTTTGTTCCTACTCCTTAGGTCACATTAGGTTTAGTTATTCTATTGTGGAAGCATGAAAAGCAGTACTTACTTCCATCTCCATGTAGAAGAAAATAAATTCCATAATCTAAGAGTCTGCTTAGAATTCAGCAGGGTTTTGGTTATTTTTATTTTTTTTTCTTTAAACAAAAATGGCGTGATTATATGTTAAAGTAAATATGATTTAAAGGATTCTTGTCAAGCTGAAATCTTGTGATTTTTCTTACTTTTCCCAATAACATTTCCATTCTCTCTTGAGTTGTTGCTGGTAATGAATCATAGGCTATGATTAAAGATCTATGAATAAAAGAGGTGTTGCCTGTCTTCCAGGAAAGAAGCCTTTCTCTGTAATACAGTATATAACAAAACATCAATAATAGAGAATTTCTTCCTTCAAAATATTGTGAAGGCATCTAGCATTTCGCAGGAAGCTCTCAGCATCTCACAGAATTTTGCCGTAAGAGGGCATATGGGACTCTTCTAAAGGACATGAGGAACTGGTTGAAGAATCTGGGCTCTTGAACCAGTAGTGGGGAAGGTGATGAATAGATAAGCTGTAAAAATGAACAGATGTAATGGAAATTTGAGTCCCAGAGTCAGCAGATTGTTTAAGCTAACTGAAATGGAAGGTTTGAAGGGAAGCACGGACTGAGAACAAAGTCACAGGGCAACCCCCCCAAAAGGACGGTTGCATCTACAGTGACATTAAATAACACTAGTATCATAGCTGGCCAAATACACAGTCAATTATTTTTACCCCAAGTTCATCTCTTAAGGCCTGTCTTTGACCACAACAGAAAAATGATGCTCCCTGAAAGGCAGAAGATTAGTATTTAATTCTTGCATCCTATTTCACCTATAACAAAACTGAAAATCAAACAACGTAGCATTTTCTTCACCAAGAAATGGTAGTTCTACGCCTGCACACTGAACATCTTGGGGAAATATTCTTCTCCCTGCAGATGCTTCAGGCTCAGTACTTCTGCTCCCTCCTAAGGCCTGTGAAGGGTTTAGAGCACATTTTGTTGAAATTAATAGAGTACACAAAATCCAAAAGACCTGAAAAAATGTTAAAAAATTTATGAATACTGGTGAATGATTAGAGCACACAAAACCTTAGATGCCTTCCATCTTATTTTACATATGAGCCTCCTTTGATCTTCTGCTTCTCAGTCTTTTACATGGCTTTCTTGTGCTATTATAATTGTTCTGCTAACATTGTAGCAGAATGAAAGTCAGTCAAAGTCCAGCCAAGATGTGGCAACTTGAAAAAATTCGAACATTTTTAATTTTATATGTAACTGTAATTTTTTAAGTCTGTGTAACAATTTACTTAAATTAAACAGATTATACACTTTCAGAGAATTTAATTTTACGCAATGTTTTGGCAAATAGCAGTTTGCATCACCATCTGTTTAGGTGTTAATTTTTATGACTAAATGAAAATTTAAAGTTTAAAAATATATCCATTTTAAGAAGGAGATTGCTGTTCAGTTTATTATAGTAACTTGTAAATTTAATGTAGTTTATAATTTCATTAGTTAAAAGACTTGCTAAAATATTTTAAATGCACATGGTAATTTTATGACTGCTACATAAAAAAAAAGTAGGACTGAAACTTCTTTGTAGAAAGCAAAACAGTGCATATAAGAATTAAAAGAACTAGCATCCCTTGCCCCCTACTTTCTTCTATTTCAACTCAAGTTGTTTCATCTTGTTTTAGGATTTTTTAAGATATGATGGACTGTGGGTATTAATTTTAGAAATCATTACATTAATATGAAAATTACATGAATTACATAATGTGAAAAATGCAATAAAGAGGAAAGATCATGGGCTTATCTGAGAAGCTTGTGGCTGAACCTGGTAACCCCTTTAGCACAGTCAGGAAGCCTGGCTTGTTAGCATCAGGCTTAATTCCTTACGGAACATTTCTAGTGATGCTAAGGGAATAGAAGATGATACCTTTCAAAATCAATAGTGTTTCCTCTTCTAAAAAGAGCTCTAGGAACTGTTTAGAATAAGATTGTATGACAGTTTCCACTGTATGTCCCTCTTCATTTCTGAAAAAAATGTTTAAATTTTTACTTTTAAATTTTGATGAATTCATAAATCCAGTACCTGTACATTAGACCACAATTAATACTGAGGGGGGAAAAAAAAAGTCATGTAAAAAGTATTGCTAGAACAAAAGTTGAAGGCTACAATTTGGAATAAACTGTACTCTTTACTGATTGGCAAGCAATATCTGCCTTTGTCGTACAGTAAATCTCAGTTCTTTTCTCTTCCACTTATTAATATTTTATTACTGGTGGTATGGTGCTTGGGAAAAAATACACTAAGTAGGGAGAGGCCCTTAAACTGGCTCCAGACGTTAGACTCTGAATGGGTACACCAACATTAGCATTTCAGTTTGGATAAGATTTCAATTTTGGTGTTTTTGAATGGAATTTCTGGATTATCCCTACTTACTGTGCTTTGGTTCCCATCACAGAGTAGACTGCAGAATCATCTGAGGACTGTGGAAAACTCTAGTTGACTTCCCAATGCTATATACAGTCTGATCATACTACTCCTCTTGTCAGCCATGGAGATGGTATGTCACAGGAGTAGTTTTCTGAATGCCCAGGATATGTGTCCTAGAGGGAGGTTGGTAGGGAACAGATGCACAGGTTGCTGAAGCAGGATCCCCATTCCTTAGTGCTTGACTGATATTAAACTGTTACTTGGCACTCAAAGGTCTTCATGGAAATAGGTGGGAAAAGCATCCTGAGGGTTTGAGGATCCAGCAGACAGTCTGGGAAAAGCCTTCTGGTATACTTTGGAAACCCAGCAGCTAGGAAACATGCTGAAGATGTTTTATTTTGAGGAGAGGATTTTAATTAATTGCACAATTGCAGTATTGTCATGAAATGCTTAAGAGTCCTCTTGAGCCTTGCCAGGTTTCCAAAGAACAAGTCTCAGAAGCAGCTTATGTTAAATAATGTAGGAAATGCTGCAATCATAGAAAGTTTAGCTTTCAACATTAAAATACATAGGAGATGCCCTGATTTGGAAGTTTAGCTCTGCACACTTTTACATGAAAATGCACAATGCAGCACATTTAGCTCTATGGTCCTTTGCTATTTCAATGTGTGGGGAGGGGGCCTGCACATACCTGCATGTAAGGCCACCACCCATTTTTACCCACAGCCTTAGATGATGCCTTGTCTGGCTACCTAGACACAGAGACTAGACAAGAGTAAGGGAATAAAGGTAGGTATTTATTTGAAAGGCCTTCAAAGGTACACCCTGGGGAGCCAGAGGCTACTTCCAAAGCAGACCCCAAGATGGACAAGTCACGAGTTCTTCACACTTTTATAGGTTTGGTCCATTTGCATATCAGCATAAATTTGCCAATTAAAACTTTAGCTAATGATGTAATTTCTTTAATTTTTCCACCTCTCTCGCGGCTATAGTTTACACCTTTAGGCCTCGGACAGTCTGGATGTCCTTGAATAGGAAGCTCAGAGAAGTTTTGTTGTGTCTGTCTGGCCTAAGAGAGCAGCTAACAAGCTACAAGAAACTTCAGAGTTACACACTAGGCAATACAGGATTTGAAAAAATATAGAAGTTAAAACCTAAGGCATCATAGA
>VYZQ01050707.1:7449-23554 GCA_013400655.1 Mystacornis crossleyi
AGAAGTCTCCTTATGTTGAGAAGTACCTTGACAAGTCAAGGAGGTAGCCCACAGAGCCAAAACTGGATACATTAAGTGCTTGAAGGACCAGAAACATTGCTCTGATTTTGCAACAAAAAAACCTCCCCATTTGCATTCTTAGATGGGCTTTTCCCTGACCAGAGATGTAATGCCACTACATGATGTGGGGATGTAAAACCAGCGAAGGTGGTGCTGAGTGAGGAGGAGGAATCTCCTTTTGTTTTATGCCTCCTTGGTTCATGTCTGCAGTTCAGGTTAAGTACACTCCATAAGGACCAAATCTCCTGGATAATTTAGGATCTTTTTAGGAGGGTGCTTACATCCATAGCTTTCACATGTGCTTTAAAACATTTTCGTTCCAATAGAACAAAAGTGATCTATTTTCCATAGGAATTTGATGACTACTCACTTTTATTGATGCAGAATTTTCTGAGAGATAGAAGCAAAACAGGCAATTAGTCATGACACTATGTTATATTTTCCTGCATGTTTTTTTGTCTCATTCTTATTTGAAGGTTGACTGCAGAACTCATGAGCATTTATTTATTGTTATTTGGTTAATTTATTCTTAAACTAGATAATTTTGGAACTGAAGAAATATATAATATTAAAAATGTTATTGTATCTCTTTACTAAGCAATTTTATACAAATTTTGTAGAATGCATGTTTGGGCACATAGTTGGGTGTCAGAAGATACCAAACACACCTTTATATTTTTGAACGGAAACAAGAACCTGTTGCAATGCTGTCAACTTTTGCAGCTGTATCATATAGACGACCTGAGTAGCAGCTGACTGCTGCCACCAAGATTTTGGCCTGAACTTCTATTATAAAGGCCAAAAGCAAATGCTGCAGACTTCTTTTGCACTGATTTTGCCCTCAAACAATGGTTGAGTAAAGGTCATAGTTTGGAGAGATTTTCTGCATCAAGTGTTGTCTTTCTTTAAACCTTTATGCGGAAGTCGCTACTTTATTTTCTATGGAAAAAAAGGCCTTGGTAGATTCTTTTCAGCTATGGGTTAATCCATTCTTTCTTTCATTTACCAGTTTATTTGAAGATCATCAGCTGCCCAAAAGATCTTGTCTATGTATCATTTATTCCAGAAATTTGCTAGTGAGAGCAATGTCTGGATGAAGATTTTCATGAGATTTTCAAACTCCATGTTAAAACTAGTTTGGATTTGTGCGTCACCCTCTTTCCCCTTCTGTTTTCCAGAAGTTGATGCTTCTCTCTCTCTTTTTCTTTCAGCTACGCCTTGCATAAAGAAGTCAAGTTCTATTGAGGGTGGTGAAGTACTTGACATTAAATGGTCTGGTATAACATTTTATGACTCAGAGCTCCTGATAAATGTGATTTATTAGGGATAAAAGCTTTTTCCTAGGTCAGATGTCTGGACTGAAGAGACAGTTCATTATAGAGGATCACTCATATTTAGCCATGTATTAGGAATGAAGTGATTTTTTTATCATAGGGGTCCAAATCTGACTTGCACCACTACTGTTCTCCTCTTCAGCCAGAGTTAATTGTCAGCTGAACAATGAAGGTACCTGGGACTAATTTATTTAGGAATATGTTCCATCTGTAAAGCCTCTGTTAATGGAGTACAAGAGGCCATGACTAAGGGATTCAGGTATAAAGTTTAAGACCTTAGATAATTACTTGCAGAAAATATCATCAGGTCTACATGTCAACTTACACAAAAACAGAACTATTGAACCTTTTGAAAAAGGGGTATTGTGTTCACAAAGCTAAAGTAACCAGGAAGATTTCTATTCACCATAACTGTGGATAACAGGGTCAAAAGAGTTTTCTCTCTCATTGCAACACACAGAAGAAAATAGATTCCAACCAATTTAGATCAAAAGATCTGACACTTTTTATAACTATAACCGTAGCTACCTACATTGAACCAGGACCACTACAAATATCTTGAGAACACTTATGAAAGAACTGTCCATATAAGAAAATGAGAACATTACAACTCTAATTATTATTTTTGTACAAATAGGTACAGTACTTACAACCCTTGTTTTTCATTTTGTCAAGACATTGTGGGTAAAGCTTCTGATGGAATTACTCAGTTTCACATGGGAGCTGACCTCTGAATATTTGAGCTCTGAAGCAAAAGAATAAATGGATTGAAAACTGGACACACGCCGTATGGTGGCTGATCGCTATTAAGAGCATTTGTGCTCGAGATATTCTTTTGTACTAATTTAAGACTTATTTACAGTTTTGCATCCAACTGAACTACTAAAAGGGATTAGATGAATTAATGGAATACCTTAATCTGGGCCGTTCTAAATAAAATTAAGAAAATTAATTGTATTTTTATTTCACTGCACAGATTAAAGCAGTTAAAAGCCTTTCCACAACAATCTGAAACACGCAGCCCAATTGTCCTCTTATACACAAAACTAGTTTTTTTTTAATTTTTGTAAAAGGAGAAATTTCTGTTGTTGCTAAAGTTCTCTTAATGAGATCTGTTTAATCTTTCTGTTATTTGGTTTTATTCCATTTACTATCTAGCCTTATTAAATTTGCAAAATAGCTTGTTTATCTTCATTCTGGGAAAGTAGGTGCCTATAATTTGCAAATATGTTGGTCAAAAATAGACCAGTTACATGTTCTTGGCTGGCACATTGTCAAGGCACACAATGAGAGAGGCTCCCCACTCTCTCTCGCACACACACGCATACACACTTCTTTCTCTCACACATACACACACTCAAAAATGTATCCAGTGGAGTAAAATATTCATATTAATACTGGAAGCGATGGAGAAGAACCCCGGTCGACATCCCATCTGTTCCCTTGAATTAAATTTAGAATTCATATGTAATGTAGACATTTCTGTCTGAATATCATAAAGCCCTGACACATTCAGGCTTTCATTAAAAAGCTCTGAGATGTGACTTGAATAACAATCTGTCTTAGCTAATTAGTATTTTCAGTTTAGCATATTCACTTTCAAACGTATTGCTGTTTGCACATGGTAATTTAGGTAAACAGAGCCCATCCACAGCTGCATCAATTAACACTGCTAATCAAAACTGAATTCAGGTAATTAGGCACATTTATGCAAAAAATGTGTAATTTGTGGGGAAAGCTAGATTCTTCAGTAATATTTCAATAAGTAGGAGTCTCTTTTTGCAAATAAGGCAAGAATATAACGGTAAATCAGCTCTAACATATACATGATACATAGTCAGTCACAAATATCTAAATTAAATCTTACTAATTGGTCTGTATTTTCAGAAATTTGACAATATTTTTTTCATACAAATGTTTTCCTCAATGTTTCTACAGAAAAAGTGGATTCATTTCTGATGGAAGTTTTAGTGTTTTAAAAGTTAATGTCTCCTGAAGCAGTTTTTGAACTGTGGAACACGATGGTCCAACTTTTTCTCATTTTCAGACAGGAAATTTTAAATGAGAAATTCCTCAATTAAATTATAAGTTCAATTTCTTCAAAGAAGATGCATTTTGGTTTAACTTAAAGAAAAACTAGAAATTTCTACCACCTATTTCAAGAATGTAAAGTAGTAAATACTTCAAAAATATCCAGCCTTGACCTACAAAGTTTCACATCCTTTTCTTCCCTTTCTCTCACCCAACCCAAAATTTGAAACTCTTCAAAAACTACAAAAAAACCCAAACCCAAACATTCAAGCAGTGTAAGAATTTGCACATTCATAAGAGAATTTTAATTTCTATTGAAATGGAATGAAGGAATGTTCATTGAAACATTATACTCCGAAAGTTTTCATATGCAGCTATTCAAGTTATTCAAATTCAATTCTCTGTTATGCACACTTTCAGGAAGCTACACAAGTCTGATGAACAAGAAATGCAATTATCAACTTGCAGCTAATTTTCCATGATGAAAAGAAATACCTAGGCAATTGCTGATTTTTAGCAGAAGCCTAAAATTAATCTACTATTTCTGTATCTTCTCCCTGATTTGACGTTAACTCTGGGGGAAAATACGCAATACATTTTGTGTAGATTTACAACATGGAATATATAGCTTCTGCTAAAAACGTCATTGTGAAGAAAAAAATTCTTTGCAACTTTAAGGTCTAACCCTATGTAGCTATTGAAATTGCAGTGCGCTTTGCAATCAGATGTAATGCAGTGCATATCTCACTACTCAGAAACTTTTCTCTACATAGAAAATTGCAGTTTGTTCCATTATAAAAATATTTTTCAAATGCTGCAGTTAAAATGGCCTTAAACCTCCAATTTTCCTTTAGCTATTGGCTGAGTAACATATTGAAAGAATATTGAAATGAGAGGGAAGAAGAAGAATAAAGCCTGTGGCAGGCATGAAATTTTGAAGGATTTTCTTTTTAAATAATCATAATGACTACTGCTAATATTAGAACTGCTGAACAAGACAATTTCTAAACAATTATCAGACCAGATTACAAGTACATGCAGTTCCCTATGCTATTCTCACTGGGAGCAATGGTGGTGGCAAACAAGGTTATAACTGCACCTTTCCTCTAGGGTTTTTTTGCAAGAGAGAGAGTCACCTATATGGTATACAACATGCTAAGCAACTTGTTGATTTCTCACGTGACTTATTAAAATCAAAATACAGTGAAGATCATCAAAACAATCTTATGTGACCTGTCTCTGAAAAAAGATGCTTGATAAATGCTTTTACAGAAGAGCAAAGCAAAAGGTGTAATGACTAACAGTGTTTATTTTAGATGTTATAGTCCGTAGGAAGTGAGGACAGTGACAACATCCTAGCCCCAACCCACCTCCTCCACAACCCACGTTGATAGTAATTTAATTACTAATTTACTAGTAATTAGTCAGATATAGTATTCCAAAAAACTTTCTAGAAATACTTTACTGCACTGCCCTGTCTCTTCTGCCTGACTACCTCAATAAATATAAGCAGACACAGTTAGGAGAATCTCTTCACTGAACATATATATATTTAGCATATGTTATTACTTCATCATGAATTTTCCTGATGCACCACCCATTAGAAAATTTGATATCGTGCTAGAGTATTGTTATTTCACACAATTTGGAGGGGTTTTTTTTCTGTTTAATAAATGTATGGTAGTATTAGCTGATAACAGACAAGGAAATCTTGGCTATCTCAAAAAAGAAAATGTTATATATATGAAAGTTGAAAGGTAAATAGGTGTTTCTGACACATGTAGCTCCATTTTTTTCTCTCTTGTATTGCTCTGCTGTAAAATATGGAAAATAATTGAGGCATCTTTCTACTAAAAAAAAATTTAAAAATTGGATTTTACATACCAATTGCTGTTAATTAAAATACGATGGATATGTATGACTACAAAGAATGTATAAATACTGTTTTCCTCAATTTAAAGAAAAGTTTTATCCAAGCACTCAAGAGCATTCCAGGATTATAAGCAAAACAATAAATATTTAAAGTTTAGATTTATTTTCTCCACAGAGCATGCAACTCATTATTCATAACATAAAAACTGTTGAAATGCTTCATGTTCCAGGTATTCATGTGGTTAATTCAAGAACATGAATTTTTAGTTTGAGAAAAGCAAAAGCAAGAGCCAAAAGCCAACAATTAATACTCTACACCTTACATGAGGAGAAAAAGCTCAATAATTTGCAAATGTTGAAGGAAGCGCTAGTTCCATAATTAAAAATCAGGCAGAGATCCTTTTGGCAAATGGATCTCTTTGTTAAACATCCCACTAATCCAAGCCTGAAGGTATAATTCAGTACCCTGGAGGATCCCCTCTATACTTTTGCCAGCTGTTCCATTTAGGTCACTCCACCACAAGTTTAGCTTTTATCTATTCCTCACTTTCTTCACTGGGTCCCAGAAGCAGCAACCCATCTCTCTGAAGACTGTTTAAAGTGTAAATGAAAAGACGAGACAGAAGTGAGCTGCTACCTCAGGGTCCTTAATTTCTGAACTGCAATTCCTTGGACTTCCCTACCTTGACAGATGCAATATAAAATCTTCCTTGATGAAAAGTGAGGAGATAAACTGAATATGGAATGCAGATGGCACATTCATTATCATTTTAATGCCTTACAGCTGCATGACAAAATAGGAAATTTTACTAGGCAGAAAGTCCACTCAAGACTGAACAGTTGTAGCAGCCCTTCTGCCCTTCAGCCCAATTCCCAGCACTACTGCTGTTGGCATGCAAGAAAAAGCCTTCAAAGAGCCATTTCATCTCTTCTCAGGTGGTCAGGGAGAGGTGAATTCAAGGAGAGGAAGAAAAGAGAAAGGAGAAAAAAAAGGAAAAGAAAAAAAATCCATCATAGTCTGATCCAGTACAGTGTATGCCACAGACCATGAAGAGTTTTGGGTGCAGACCTGACTCACTTGCCTCCCTCTTCTGGACTGGCAGGTGAAGGAAGGGGACAGTAATCCTTGAAGGACTTGTTTATGCAAGTTAAACCAACCTCAAATAACAAAACTACTTCTAATTTACCATTATTTTGGTGCTTTTAACAAGAACATAATTTCCTAACAGAAGCAACAAAAATATGTGAATTGGATCCATTTATAATGGCTCTAGTCAGTGTAAATTTAAGCCCTGAGAGAGTCATTATAAGTCCTCCAGAATGACTTTTAGACAGTATGCAGCTTTATAACAACACCCTGATCTCTTACTCTGCGAAAGTTAAATGTAATTCATTATTAAAAAAATCACTGACCTGACATTCGTCTGCTAAATAAAAATAAAGAGTCAGACAGATACTCTGGGAGGAATTCCTAAGTGTTCAACCTTTAATGAAAGATTTATGAAAAATGCAGCAAGCATATTGCTGAGGTCTTTCCAATTTAATATTAAGTAAAAAAGTTTGCACACACAGATACGAACTGTAATGTGAAGCAGAATTATAAAATCTATTGGAAATTAACTTTCTAGATTTTTTAAATGCTGTTCAGTAGCATAGCCACAGCAACTCCAACACCCATCCGCAAGACTTTACACGTGCAAGTAATCCCACAGGCTTTAGACAGCTACTAAGATCATGTCCTGATCCTACCCATCCAGCATGACATACCGGCTACAGCCTAAGAAGCCGCTTGTTCACACTTGTAGGAAGGATGGGAATCACAACCTTGAAGCAGCGCAGCAATTCACACACCTGCACTCAGCCTGCACTGGAGGAAGTGCTCTGTCAGTCAAAAAGTACAGTTCTGCAAGCTCGTACATCTAACTTCTAAGGGTTAGGGAGAAGGAAAACTCAAAGAACAACGCAGATGCAGCTTTATTTCTAATTCTGCGATGGTTCGCCTGGGCGAGCAACCCTCCTCCAACGAGCCACCCTGTGAGGCTGGACAGGGACCCTCACCTGTGTCACGCTGCCCCTGCACGGTTCAGCTGGCTCGAGGTCTGCACTAGCAGATAAAGCACATCCACAGTGGCTCACCTCGCTGACGCTTCCACGCGCTCCTGCCGGCATTCCTGCGCGGGAAGGTTCATTGCAGGCAGCTGCTCCCAAGTTCAGCGTCCCCGTGGCACGGCTGCTCCGGCGGGAGCCAGCAGAGCAAAGGCAGGTTGCCACTGGCCAGTTCTACCACAGCCTGGCTGCGCGCTGTCTGCAATCACATCTCACTGAGTACAAAACGAAAATTAAAACATTTTTTTCTCTTACACTTAAAACAGTACGCTGTATCATTCGTGTTTGCATTTAAATTGGACAGAATAATTTACTACTGGCTTTTAATTTCAGAAGGGTTAATCACCTCAGCAAAGGTCAATCAAACTTTAATCTCCAATAAAATTGCAGTAGCTTCAGTCACCTGCAGGACATTTATTATATTCTTATTTCCATGCAAAAGGATGCATCACTAATCTTCTAATTCTTTACATTAGCACATTTGCCATTAACATTTTACTAAAATTATTAATTCCTCCAAAACTATTACAAGAGCTCATTTCCTCACATCTCAGAAGATAATCCTGTTAAAAACCAGCCACATCTACTGTGACATTGCTTTAGTTGTCTGCTCTAATCCTCACAACCGTTTGATACTCCAACTGAGTTCTAACAATGCACGAGGTCTCAATTACAGAAAATATTACAGGCTTTAGTTTAGAACAACAATATACTGTTTTAGTAACTTAATCTTCCCTATTGTCTGCAATCACAATACTAATCTATTTTGTCACTGTTCACAGCATTTTCTATTCAAAACAAAATATAGATTTTTAATTTTGCTTAGCAGCTCTTGAAAAGCAATAGATTTACAAGGATAAGTTAAAATCTAAAATCCATTACCGAGGATAGCAATAATAATGATGATAGGAATATGTTTTTGGCCTTCAAAGAAGTATTTCCTCACAAAACAGAAGTCTCTTTTGGGGTATAACCCATTAAAAAATAAAGAAATAATAAAAAAAAGCAGCTTGTTCTTTCAATTTGGTCTACAAATTAGGAACAATTTATCTGCTATTGACTGAGAACTGCAAAGTCTCTCTAAAAAATTCACATCAGCATTAGTTTTAAATTACCATTGCAATATCAGCTCAAAACAAGAAAATTATTTAACTCTGAACAGAAAATTGTCAAATATAAAAGAGCACACCCCCTCCAAAATTTGGGTTTTACATAAACATCAGCTATGCTAGCTACTCAACAATACATTCCTTCAAAAGTCTATTGTAACAATTCCATCTGAATTCTCAGAACTAGTTTACCTGTAAAGACGCAGAGAAAGGCAACAGAAAACTCAGGGACAGCTTGTTACAGAACCGAAACACAATGCAAACAATTCATTTCCCAAATTTCAGAAACTCGTACCAAAAAGTCAAAATTTATTGGACAGAAAAATACTAATACTACCAAAATACATGGTTTTCCCCTTATCCGCCTACCATGGCCATATTAGCTTCTGCGAGAAAGAAATCTTGTGTCTATTTAAAATGGATTTTTTAGCCATAATAACATTTTGACATACCGTAATGTAAATAAACTGTTCTTTCCCATCCCAATATTTCCTTCTCTGTCTCTCTGTCTCTCTCTGTCTCCGTCTCTCTCCTCTTTTTGTTTTAATATATGGCACACAGACAGACACACGCCCCCGTCACTGTCAATATGCACACTCATTAGCAATATGTCAGGCTGGCATTTTCAACACACTCCAGAGCATAACTGAACTACCACACAGTGCACACACACACACACACACTCTACAATTGCAGAGAAAAAGAGCTCAGTGGAACAATGTTTAACTTGGAAAACTAGGTAAACATACAAAACGAGTGAGATTTTCAGGCAGTATTTTACGAAGGTGCTGTGAATTTCCAGCTAACAGCATCGATGCTTCTCTCTTTTCACACACACACAAACACACGGACACGAATATACATATACAAAGGAGAGCATTTTAGCAAGACACTCTTACACTGAATTACGGATGCAAGAACACAGGTTTTTCTCTGGTTTGTTTTTGGGGTTTTTTGTATGCTTTTTAGGTTACATTCTAACTTGAAGTAATGTATGAAAAGAAATATTGCAAAACATAAACCCAAGCTGAACTATGAGTTCCTAGAACATAGACTGTTAACAGCATTTGCAGTCCTTCCAACTGAGAAAATTAGCCATGCAACAACCACATCCACATTTTTTGCAAAAAGCATCTGCCAAGACACCAAAGACCACTTAGAAAGGGTGAGTATCACTGAACTACAGTTTTTATTATTCACCTCGACGCATTGATAAAACATATTCTAGATTGCTATTGCAACTGCTTTAAAATACGACAGAATAGCTTCACGCGGCACCCTGAAATGAAAAGTATCATCAAAGGACCATGTACTTCATTTTTTCAAAAGAATGAACAGTGGAGAAATGTATAGGGAAAGAAACATACCTTTAGTTATCCCAGTGAACGACTTTTCAGCACATCTACATAGTCCTGCGACTCCACCAGTACAAAAGTCAACACTGCTGCGCTTGTGATCTCTGTGACAATGGCATCATACTGCCGGCAATTTTTTCGATTAAACTTCTCAGACATGGTAGCAACTTTGTTAATTATGATATTAGCCAGCTGGCGGGTACAATCAATCATCCACTGTAAGAAAGCCAGACAAAGAGACATCTAATCATTGCAACCAGAGCAGATAAATTTTGTTCCTTTCTTATACGTGTCACAGATTCTATCCCTCCTGACCCTCTACACAGCCATCGACTGTCAAATTTAGATTCAGCAAGCTCCCAGCTTTTCTTTATCCCTGCCTTAGATCTGAAACTCCTGGTTATCAGGAAGACAAGCGTCACCAGCTGTCTCAGAACAGGAAGGCAATCAGGTGAATAGTACTTATTATCTCTCATTGCCTTCTGAGGAGCAACAAGATTGATTTTGGACCAACGACACATCCAGATCTCAGGCACAGCTACTACAGTGTCAATCTAGAATGCAGTGCATACATAAAACTGACCTCAACCTTTATTAATACTGCATACCAAAAGTTTGAGGGCTGTTCTTTCTTTATTTTTGTTTTGTGTTGAGTTTGTTTTGGTTTTGGGGGGTTTTTTCCCCTAAGAAAACTCTTAAATTGATTTTCCTCCAAAGCTGCGCTGGATGTTCTCTTATTCCAGGCCTCCTTCCCCCCACCTCAGAAAGCCCAGGCAAGCAGACTGTTCCGTTACTCTGGGGACTCTGTTTCACAGTTGGATAGTCTTAATTGGGCCCACAGAAGCAGTTAGCTACCATTAAAGGCTTCTCTGTATACATCTTCCTCCCAACTAGTCTGATTGTACATAAAGCCCCACAAGCGAAGCCTATCTTTGAGAAGGTTAAACACGCAAATACGTTATAAACCCAAAATGTAAGAGCATCCTAACAGAATCTGAACTGACAGTGAATTTCAGCATTGGTCTAGAAAACAGGAATATATTTGGGCTTTTCATTTAGAGCAACATTAAACAATCATGCACTCTTACTGTAAGACATTTATCTACAAACCAAATACACTGCAAAGGAGTGGAAGGTAGTTAACACGAAGTAGAAACAAAGGTTACAATAGAACAAAAGCTATCAGAATAACGCATTCTGGTACAAAAAACCCCACCAACCATTTCAAAATGCCTGCCGATAGTTTCATTTAACGAAATGGAGTATAATACTCAATGAATACAAATTTATAAGGACGTGCAAAAATTTTTAGGATCAGTTTTGGATTCTTGGTACATTGACTGCCCTGGCACTTGGATGAAACACTGTTTTTCCAAAACCATATCGCTTCAGACAAAGTGATCTTATGTTTTTTTCGCCTTAACTGAAAGCTAGTTTAATATTTAAGGTGGTATCCAGCAATACTGTCTCAATCGCGAAGAAGATTTTCTGGACTTTACAACATAAAATTATCTCTGTTTTCACTAAACACAATGCATGTTTTCTTGAAAGTTTTTACATGCAATTTAGATAAAATTTTCACACTTTCTTGAAATGCAAACAGAAAATATCAACAGTTAGAAAATAATAGCTAGTGGGAGTAACAATTACTGACCTTGCTCCCTCGAAATTAAAGTGTTGCAGAACTTCCTTTGCCTTTAGAAGTCAAATTTTTTCTGCCGCGTAACTTCCTCATTTGGAAAGTTTAGGAGGCTGAATACAGGAATTGTAATGGTGTTCATAATTTATTATTAAACACAACTAATTGTTTTCTGATGTTTGTTGGAAAGGATGAGGACAAGAAATAAATTACACTCTCAAATGTGATGTCATTGTTTCATTCATTTTGGATGACTGAAGTATTCAACCAGCTTCTCAGGCAGGTATTGAAGACTACACCAGTTCTGCTTTCCATCCTATATCCAAATTGTTTACAAACTGAGATCTAGCTCAAGTACCAACACAAGACTGTTACCAATGCAATGGTAGACACTGCTAGAAACCTCTCATTCACCTCATTAAAATATCTACCACCAAGAGGATTTTTCTCAGAAGGACGACCTTCTTGAACTATTTGTTCTCATTTCTATTGCTGTACTCATATCAGACCTTGCTTTCTTTAGGCAGCAGTTAAATATAAAGAAATAGCCTTGATTTTAGCACAGAGATTTAAGGCAAGAAGAAATAACTGAGCGTAGCAAATGAACGAGGGACTTGGGAAGGATACAAAAATAGGAGGCTGCCGTAAGTACTGATTCATTTTTCTGGAAGATTAACCAAAATCATCAGATACATAAGGCTATCCCTAGCAGTATCTCCAGTCAGCCACCAGCATAGACCTGACTCGGTTTCTAAGCTGTCAGAACAGATCTGAGCTGGTAAAACTGGAAAACGAACAGACTAGTCTCAGACAGATTCAGATTAACTTGACCGATTATTTAAAGAAGCATGTAAGAAGGAACAAACTTGGGACCCCACCAGAACGTGCTTTTGTCCATTTTTAATAATTACATCAGGTTTTTCTCTTATCCACACTCTTTTTCCTTTTCACTACTTCAGAGTTTACTGTGGAAAAATATGTCATTAACTTCACCTACCCTCAGCTATAATAAACAAACCAACTAGGCTTTTCACTATGATCTCCTCTGTCATCACAAGGATGGACAGCATGACAGGAATCTGGTGAGAATGAATTATTATACCCGTTTCCACACTTGGATACTGGTGGAACAACTTATACACTGGATGGATGTACTAGCTCTCTCTACTAGCTGTCATGAATACTGCAGTACTGGTCTGAATACAGTTTTAACGCCACTTGAAGCAGGAGGCTGGACTAGTTGACCTCTGGATGTCTCTTCCAAATAGGATTACTCTATTTATCTATGAACTGTTTCAGGAAAAAGCAACATAAATAGTAAAAGTTATGAGATTATCCAAATTACAGAAATTAAATATGTAATTTTTTTTCAGGAGGGCAGAACACTGCCTTCTGAGTGTTTTGTCCCTCAATTTCTTAAGTCTTTTGAAAAATCTGCCATATTTGGTTGGGGGTTTTTTCCCTTGTCCATTGAGACAAAAATATAAGAATTACCAAATCCTCCATACAGTAACAGGTTCACAGAAAAGGAAACATATAAAGAGGAATACACAAAGTGCAAAAAGACCTCCCCGGAATCAAACAGACAAGATACTTGATATAGGAGGAGAAAAGGAAAGTGAGTGGTAAAGGAGGCGTAAACTCAGCGTCAGGTAAAAGAAAAATTTCATTAGAATGGAGGGAGATAAAATAAAGGATAGGCCGTGGTTAGCTAAAAGTATCAGTTTCCAAAAAGAAAACAGTAGCCATAATAATGGTGGTACAGGCTCAAAAGAGGTTTATTCTGGTAAAGACAGGATTACTCCAGGATTTCCCTGGTATTTGCTACACTCTTAGAACACAGAATATTGGGGAGAAAAAAAACCAAAACACCAAAAGAAACAAAAAAACCCCCTAAAATCCCAAAGAACCAATGTAGAAAGAAGTATAGAAAACACTAGGATCCATTATCTAATGAAAAAACCACCAAAATAAAACAACTTATTCACAAGCTTCACTTTGAAAATGTCCATCTAATAAAACTTCCATTGTACAATCATAAATCCTGTAAATCTTCCATTCAGCACCTCGTTACAAAAAATTTAGTGAAATTAAACAATAATGTATGTAAATTATACATTTAAAATAATGAACAATGTAATGAAAGGAGCACTCTTCACATTGCAATCCAGTGGGCTTTTAAATTAACTTTTAATGCTCAGTGGCTGCAAATTAATAAGGAGCCTACACGTTTGATTGTGCTACAAAACACAAACCAGGAGAAGGAAAAGTGTAACACAAGGGCACAAAGCCAGCAAAGGATGGTACGCTAATACCAGTGCACAGCTTTAAGGGAACACCTGTAGCCGAGCCTGGGTCCAAGGACCCAAGCCTGTCTGCGGTGAACCTTTTCCTGACATCAGGAGCTTTGAAGGCTTGGTGACAGACTGACCCTCTCACTCACTGATTCCCCCTTCACTCCAAGAAAAGAGCATATGTAATTACAGACAGGGAGCTTATGGTATAGTTTCTTCATTTTGGCACATCACGTGCATCTGAAATAGTCATGGATATTTTTTCTTTTAAATTTTGTTTTAAGCAGTTAGCCTGCAGTATAAACTGCACACATATTCCACTGAAAATAATGAAATCATAAAGTTTCACAGCGCAGAACAATGTCTGCAAAGGTCACACGTAGCTTCTCGAGGGGGAAGCGCCATGAGGCAGATGTGAAGAGGCCACATGTTGTGTCAATCCCTAGCACAGAATGAACAGAGGTGAAATATTAATGCATTGCAAGGAAAACAGTCTTGCCTATATTCTAGGAACTGACAAAGAAAGAAAGAGGGTAAAAAGACCATTTCTCCACCTGCAGTGTGATGAACAGGTCCAGTTTTATCCCACTTTAATATTGTCAGGACACATGAAGCAAAGGACTTTCGTTCTGTCCTGCTGCGGCCAGATGCAAACAAGACTGAAAGCTACAAATGTTTTTCCTTTCACCAATGCTCTGTTATGTTGTTACCTACACTAAGCAGTCAGACATATCTTTTCCTAAACTGACCATTAAGAATACGGACCCTGCATATATATACACCAGCATCCTACCTTTGACAATGTCCAGCAGCAGGTGTCTAAGAAAAAATGTAAGGGCAAGCAAGGAGCAATTTTCTTTCCTGATGTACACTCCCAACTTCTACCCATTCATGGCATAGAACCCAGCACAAAGACAGGATGGCTTAATGCAACACATTTGACGAGAATTTCAGTACATAACAGAATGACCCAAAAAATCAGTACCAAGGGTGCACAGTTAAATAACTGACAACGTATCTGTAAAACAGAAATGCTCATGGGAATAAGAAACTAAGACTGAGCTGAAAACTTAAAAAAAAATTAATCTGTCTTAAACTATTTGTTCGCCTATGTTTTAAAAAGACAGGTTGTTCGCTAACATTCACACAAAAAATTCTGGATTTGAAGTGGGATTGGGGCTTGTATCATTCTGTAAAGATGAGGCAATAAAAACCTTGCATTGTCTAAATGGAAAGGCAGCATACAAAGGACCTTCCCAGACAACCTCTCACTAGGTCAAGTGAGACATCTGAGCACCACAACTCCAGGAGCTAGTAACAGTTCTTCCCTAAAGGCAGTGTTTCCACTATTTTACAGGAAACTCATTCCCAATGTTGTGGTTTAAATGCCTTTTCTACAGCCTGAAGGCATCTCCCATGCAAAAGTTCTCACCTGCAGTAAACTGGAACTGGGACGGCAGACACATACATACATAGAACAAAATAACAACTCAATTAAACAAATTCTTATTCTGGAGACAACAAACACAAAATACATTGGAGAAAACATAATGCCATGCTACAGCAACACAACCTCTTTAGATTATAAGGTACTTATGTNCATTTCAGAGCAGGAAAAAGGCAACAGCTCCAAAGGCAAATTAAAAAAACAAAAAATTATAACATGGAGGCCAAGTCAGTCATAATTTTTTTTCCAAATTCTAAATTTATTACTTATATATTTTTAAACTGGTTTCCACATCAATCTCAGTTATCTATTATTTTCAGTATTAGATGACAGAGAACTCTTCCAGAGTCTTATGTCAAGAAGTATCTAAAAGAAGAAGGTGTAACAGGGAAGCATAGTTTGGGGTTTTGGGGGGTTTTTAGTTTGCTTGTTTGGGGAGAAGATATGTATTTTATCAGGCAAAAATTATCATATTATCTTTTTAGCAGGAACAGTAGATGTATTATATCAGCTTCAGGTCTCTTTTTACTTTTTCATTACAGAAATTATCTTTAGGAGCAGTGTTATCTACCTATGTCACAGTGAAATCAAGCCCAATATAAGTAATTTTGTGAGGCTATGGCGCCTTTTAAATAAAGCCTAACAAGTTCAAAAGTAAAAATGTTGTTCTTTCCCAAAAGTTACTGTTTTATGCTTTTTTCCCTCACTGACAAAGATGGTGTTTGCTCAAGGATACTAAAAGATTCTCCTGTAATGTATGGGTCATATGTAACTGACCAAAGAAGCACCGCTGGAGGATCTGTCTCCATTTTTCAAAGTAGGTTTCCCCATCACACAACAATCAACTGTCCCAGGTTT
>VYZQ01050720.1:22237-50589 GCA_013400655.1 Mystacornis crossleyi
AAATGCTGATGAAGGGCTTTTGTTCATCAATCTGTATTTTCTTTTCAATGCATTCATATTTGTCATTTGCACTACAAAATTCATCATTCCCTTTTTGGGAGTCAAACAGAACTGCAAAAATTTACTTTTCCTTGACCAATGTTCAAGTGTACATACAGTACTGAAAACGTGTATTTGTTATTATTCTATGAAAAAAACATAAATATTATCTTCTGCCAGGACTATAAAACCAGCTCCCTGTAAATTGTCATCAGGAGTGTCATGGGGTGACAATTTTATTTTTTTTCCCCAATGAAATCTAGGAGTACCACTGAAAAAGTACTGAGTTGGATATATACTTTTAAGTTGTAAGAGGTTTTTTATTTAAACCACATCAGGATAATTACAGATGATCAAACGTGTTATTTTGGCCAGTAAAACAAATAAACAAAACAAACTTCTAACCCCACTCGAAATAAATCATTCAAATGCAAACACAGCATAGCCAGCTTAAGTGGAAGCTCAGTTTTTGCCCACCGCCTGTTTTACAGCCAAGGGCAAAACTTTCCTACAAGCAAAATTCTTACCCAGCTCATGCAGATATTGAACATTAGGGGTGTCTTGAATATATCTGGAATGGCAGCATATTACCAGAACACACAATTCTGAAAGGCTAAATCAAGATGGATTTCATGGAAGCTAATAATTTCTAGTGCTTGCATGTATTGACAGTCAGAATAATACTCCAGATGCTGAATGGAGATGTTTATCTCCTTCTCTGTTTCAACCTCTCTCCTTCTTCCTTACAGATAATCGCCGGGGGTTTTGCTTCGCTGAAGTTCTGCAGACCATGTGCCAGATGGCTTCGAGCAGCCAGAACCTTGTCACCAGATCCGAGTGCTGCTGTGATGGAGGCCGGGGCTGGGGGAACCAGTGCAAGCTCTGCCCCCTTCCCGGAACCACCCAGTACAAGAAACTCTGTCGACATGGATCAGGCTACACCACAGATGGAAGAGGTATTTGCAGGGATGAAAAGAGGCAGAAAAGGGGAAAAGAATATCCTCACATACTTTTAAAAATGCAGAATTCTCTTTGAAGTTCCTTTGGAGAATTTCCTGTCAAACAGAGTTTGATTTTTCAAATAATGCCTAGAGACCAGAAATTAAAAACACATTGGACAGTAGCTGCAAACAGAACAGCTGTGTTGAAGTTTCAGGATTGGGACCTGGTTGGAAATACCAACCAATAACTAAAAGCTAGAAATGATCCCAAAGTTTTTGTATTGCTGAAAAGTTGGACACATGGCAAAGGCAACAACCGTCTCATTTAACAATGATCTCACAGTGCTTTGCAGGTACTATTTCCACACAGGAAGCTGAAGCTAATGCATATTTTTTAATGGTGGTGGTAATGTTTGACATGGAAGTGATCATAAGAAAATTCACTTTGTGGGGTTTGTATTTGGAGTTAGCAAAACTGGAATCTGAATAGCCAGTGAAACAGCAGGAAGGTGTTGGTGCAAAGAAGAGTAACGAAATTTGAAGGATGTTTGGCTTTGGATTCAGATCAATTTTTAAAGAGAGAAAAGGGGGAAGCTCCTGTCAGAAGCATGATGATGAGGAATTCTGCAAAAATGGAAGAGAAGGGAAAAGTTGAATTTAAAACTGAGACATGACATATTTAATATTTTCTATACAGATATTGATGAATGTAAGGTCCTGCCAAACCTATGCAGGAATGGGCAGTGCATTAACACCATGGGCTCCTTCCGGTGCTTTTGCAAAGCTGGCTATACCACTGACATAACCGGCACATCTTGTAATGGTAAGATTCAGTCAAATAATCATCAGTTATCCTCTTAGTTGTTACACAGTGATATACCAACCATTGTAAACCCTGGTAGAAAAACATTTTTTTTTTTCTTTATCTCTTTTATGTCATGTCCTTTATTTCCTTTCCTAATATGTATTTCTGGATTGCATTTCATTTGGGGAAATTGAGAAACAAGCTCTGCTGGCAGTATTCCTGCAGTAGAATGATCACTGAGGTTTGCTGAAGCTGTGTAACCACTTTAATCGACAAACCAGCTCATTACTTCATGGTCTACATTTTTCCCACTGTTTTGTTGGTCAACAAATATAAGTATACCATAGTGTGGCAAAACCCAAGTATTTGTTGCTTAGATGAAAATACCAGTGCCACTGTCACTCTAATGTATCACTCCTTCAAGCCAATTCAACCCCATATAAACTCCACAGCAACATATTCATAGAGAAAAGAATAGGAACCTTAAACACGTGTGAATCGGGGGCTTTTTTCTACAAGCATTTTTCTTTAAAATGTGGTGCTACATAGGAAACATCCCTCTGTCAAAGAGGTCAGGATGAAAGATAACAATATTTTCCTCTCGTTAGATCTTGATGAGTGCTCCCAGTCTCCCAGACCATGCAATTTTATCTGCACGAACTCAGAAGGGAGCTACCAATGTTCATGTCCCCGGGGCTACGTCCTTCAGGAAGATGGAAAGACATGTAAAGGTAAAAAAAGGTTATGCACTGTAACTTCTAATTGGTTAGCAACTCGACTTAAAAGTAATTGGTTTTGAAGCGTGGTATTTTTATCAAATTAGATTAAATGTGCCTCTTTGTTGACTTTTATAAAACAACAACATCTCTTACTTTCAGATCTTGACGAATGTCAAAACAAACAACACAACTGTCAGTTCCTCTGTGTCAACACCCTTGGAGGCTTTACATGCAAGTGTCCACCTGGTTTTACACAACATCACACAGCTTGTATTGGTAAGAAAAACATCGGTTTATTTCGTTAGTTGTCAGTAGGAACAACATTCTTAACTCTCAGTTATCTCTTGTGCTCTTTATATAGAGCAATAGTGTCAAGAGGGTAGGAACAGATTTTGAAAAGCAGCAGTTACAGCTAAAGAAAAAAAAAAATCAGTCTATCCAGTCTGTCCACTGTTTCTTTTTTCTTGGTTGTACATATTTAATGCTCGTTATTATGTTTGAAGTATAACCACATGGAGACAAAAGGGTGAATTATTAAAATCTCATTTAAAATGTAGGTAACCAAAACCACACTGCATTTTCTTTTTAAGTAGATACAGATGTCTGCAGATCTTAAGCATATGTATAAATATTGCTAACTGAAACTGTTTTAGTTCAGCTAACACAGAAGGGCAGCATTTTTCCAATATCAGCAACTACATGCCAGATCTTCCACACTCATATCAAAACTGAATTACAACTTGCGTTTCCAATTTATTAATTACTCATAGCTGCCTATGAGTCTCCAGTTCATCTGGCATTTAAAACGGAAAAGCTACAAAATAAAATGCTGCACCTCTCTGGATTTCATCCTCTTAAGAAATGTTACATGAACATTTCTGAAATCATGCCACAAGGTAAACCAACCTTCTCTCTCCTCTGTGTTTTGAAGATAACAATGAATGTGGTTCTCATCCATCACTGTGTGGATCAAAAGGAATTTGCCAAAACACTCCTGGAAGTTTTACCTGTGAATGTCAAAGGGGATTTTCTCTGGATTCTACTGGATTAAACTGTGAAGGTAACTGGAAACAGATTTTTTTATGGTGCAAATCCTTACTTCAGTTTCTAGTGAATCATTTGATGTCAAAGGCAGATAAAGCAGAGCACCAGCCATAGTAAAAGTAATTACAAAAGGAAATTGGAAAGTATTAGACTAATTGTAAGTATAAAATAAGCATATGCAAGAATGTACTGCCTTCAGTAATTTTTACAGAGATTAGAATAAAAAGGCGACTGTCCCATTGAACTCTGCAACAGTTGTTTTCAGGCTGTCATTTCAACTTCACATAGGTTTATGCACCTAAAAGTTTAGCAGTTGGGTTTTTTTTTACATTTTTGTCTTCATATGTCTAAACAGAATCTCTCTACAATTTCAGTTTCAGCTAATTTTATTTGTCCACCTGAGGGTATCTAAGATTAGATTCTAAATTCTGTACTTTATTCTCCTACCACAGAGTTACATGCTGAGAAGGCCAATTCACTGCATTCAGAAAGATCATTATTCCAGTTAAAATGAAGATTATATTGATAAAATTTATCTCTCTATATTGGCTTAAGAGGAAGCCTCAGTCAGAAAATCTCAGTGCGAGAGCTCCAGACTTCTCAGTAGGCCTCAGGTACTGAGAAAAGAAGAAAATAAAAGGCAGTACAAGGACACCTGGCTGCTGAGAATTAGAAATGCAGGAGCATACATGAAGAAATTTATTACTTCTCAAAATATCAGCTACTCTGATAAAGCATTTAAAACAGGAATTGATACTTAGGGCCTATTTCTAGAATGGCAGTTCAGAATATATGCAGCTATAGTTTTATTAAGATTTATCTCCTGTCAATTCACTTTGTTCTTATAAAGTATATAAGTCCTTGTGTGCCTGTAAAACAAAATAATTATTTTTAAATTTTCTATTAGACTTGCATACTGTACCTGAAAAATTAGGTTGCTTACAGTCTACTTATTTCCTGTAGCAGACACAATTTAAGATGTCTGAGTTTTTAGAATTTGGAGGGTGGAATGGTTGTCTTTTTCTCCTTTTATTAACACTTGTCTCAGAGACTTTTTAAGTGGCTTTTTATTTTCAGTTTCAAAGACATCCAAATTTGGCATTCAAACATTACAGTATCTTTTAGGAAATTAAAAGCTTAGCCTTACATAGTTGGTCAAAACAAAATTTTTAAAAAATTCAAATTCTAAGTATTACACCAAAGCAACAATGCATGGGATTATCAGGAATAGGGTTTATTCTCCAAATTTGAGTACTGAAAAGGCTCAAGAGCTCAGATCAGAATACTGATAGATAGAAAGAACTCAACATTAGTTGACTTCCAGCCTTTCCAGAAGAAGAGCCTGAACAGTCCCTCTATATTACAACAGTACTCCTCTGTGATAAGTCATAGAATCACAAAATGGCTTGAATTGGAAGGGACATTAAAGCCCATCTAATCCCACCCCCTGCCATGGGCAGGGACACCTTCCACTATCCCAGGCTGCTCCAAGCCCTGTCCAGCCTGGCCTTGGACACTTCCAGGGATCCAGGGGCAGCCACAGCTTCTCTGGGCACCCTGTGCCAGGGCCTCACCACCCTCCCAGGGAAGAATTCCTTCCATATATCCAGGTTAAATTTACCCTTTTCCAGCTTAAAGCCATTCCCCCTTGCCCCATCACTACATGCCCTTGTTGTAAGTCCCTCCTCTCCAGCTCTCCTGTAGTCCCTTTAGGCATTGTAAAGGGCTCTAAGGTCTCCTTGAAATTTCTTTTCTCCAGCTGAACAATCCCAGCTCTCCCAGCTTTTCCTCCCAGCAGAGCTCCATCCCTCTGGTCATCCTGCTGCCTCCCCTGGCCTGGCTCCAGCACCTCCATGTCCTTCCTGTGATGGGCCCAGGAAGCTCTGCAAGTGGGGTCTGGACTGAGTGGGCAGAGGGGCAGAATCCCCCCTCCCCTGCTGCCCATGCTGGGGCTCAGCCCAGGACAAATTTTGCTTCTTGGGCTGCCAGAGCACACAGCTTGGTCATAACAAACTTCTGATCCACCAGTGTTTGGCAGTGGGTATAATCCTGTGTCATGTTCTGCCTCTCTCCTGAATGCACAGATGTGGATGAATGTGATGGAAACCATAGGTGCCAGCATGGCTGTCAGAACATCCTGGGTGGATACAGATGTGGATGCCCACAAGGATTTATCCAGCATTACCAGTGGAATCAGTGTGTTGGTAAGGAAACAAACAGCACAAAATGCATGTAAACAGCAAAGGTGTCAGAGTGTTTATAGTGACAGCACCAGGCAAGGGCAAGAATGAACAGAGAAAGTATGTGCAAACACAAATCCTTTTTCTCTCTCTCCTCCTTGCACTTACTACTCCCAACATAAATCAGTGACAGGAGGTATCAAGAAAATACACTCAGCCTTTTAAAACAGTGTGACAAGTAGCTTTCCTAGTATGGCCTAAATTCTGACCCCTTTCTTCTTGGAAAAATCCCTGTCCTAGAAAGGTCCAGGATGTTCACTGAATTCCTGAAAGCATCCATATAAATACCTCTGCTGGGAAAAATAAGAATTAAAAATCATACAGAATCACACAATTATTTTATTACACCTTAGTAGGAATTACTGTCATTAGCAATTTAAGAATTCTACAGAACAGCATCTAAAGCAAATGGTGAGAAAAAAACATCAACAAAACCATTAAGGGTTTACTACTTCCAAAATTACAGTCTTAAGGCAAACATTAGTTCTTTGTGCAGCGAATGAGACAAATTAGGAAGCTCAGGATTTCTGTTTTAGATTTAGCTCATTCAATCCGTCACTTATTTTCTGTGGTTCATGAACTAAGCTACATCACATACAAAATGAAATATGGGAGGTTTTTCTTTTAATAAAAATCAAAACACAGAGAAACAATGTTATCCAGTGCTGTTCACAAAGACCAATACAAAATACTTACCTTTTTAGGTTTGCTTTCATGGTTTTCTGTCAGTGGTATCATAATCAGAAGATGACTGTGAGCACTGCCATACATTTCTTACAGGCTGATTCTACTGTTCTGATTCTATACATAAAAATTAGTTTATTCTACCCATTTTAACATTAAGTAGCACACCAGGCAGTTTTTCTGAATCACCATCATCGCTCCTGACTTAATCCTGCTCTTCAGCAAAGAAAGCAAAGGACTGGGGTGAGAGTGACAGAACACACAACAAACAGCCCCCACAAAACCCCAAACCAGCTAAATTTCTGTAAATTATAGTCCTCAAAAGAATCTCCCTCCAAGTGACTGCAGGCAAGAATGGCAAAGCATTCATTAGTGGTCTTGGTGAGGAAAACTGAGGTGAGGAAGACTTTGGTGAGGAAAACCTACAGGTTTTAGAGAAATACCTTGGTTAGAGACATGAAATAACCATGATACCAACTATCAAAACATGACTTTCCATACCACAACCTGTTTGGTTTTTTTGCCTGAAACTAGATCAAATCACTCTGACTGGAGGTGTCATCTTTTCTGTATCTTAACACCCAAAAATGAAGATGATACTCCTTTTCTCTTTCAGAAACCAAGTCTCTCTGGGATGATGAGGTCAAGGATGTAGCAGAGCCCTGGGACTTGCAGATGTTCTGATTTGTTAGGGGCATCATGCTGACCTGTTGTCTCTCAGACTAGAAAACATCAACATTTTTCTGTTTGCTTACCAGATGAAAATGAATGCTCCAATCCTCACATGTGTGGCTCTGCTTCTTGCTACAACACCCTGGGAAGTTACAGGTGTGTCTGCCCATCCGGGTTCTCCTATGACCAGTTCTCCCATGCCTGCCGCGATGTGAATGAGTGCTCTTCTGCCAAGAGCCCCTGCAATTATGGTTGTTCCAACACTGAAGGTGGCTATCTCTGTGGCTGCCCACCTGGCTATTACAGAGTTGGACAAGGGTGAGTATCTCCACACAGTCATTCACCAAAGACACATTCAGAAGGTGCACAGGTGCAAACGAAGGACAAGCACCTAAATCCTTTCCAGTTTTGCAGACAATATCCAGAAACTAGAAAAAAATGAAATGTCTGTACATGCAACATGACATTCATTAAATCTTGCACATAAACAACATTAAACGAGTTCTGCTTTCTCCCTTGGTATCAGCACATGAACTCCTTCACCTGCTCAGAGAGGATTGATAATGCATAAGAATAGGTACCATCTGTACTGAGATAATTAAGGGGTTTAAGTATCACTGAACAATCCGGAACATTAAACACAAATTAAGTTTGTTCTGGTACAGAACAATGGGTAAATTCTGTACTTCCCAAAGTTCAGGGCAGGCTGGCTTTGTTCAGTTCCTCTGTAGAACTTGAAAATGAAAATTAGATCAGGCTAAAAGCCTTCAGCCAGCGTTTTTATTTCCCTCAGTAAGCCACTCTAGCGTGAAGGAAATTAATGCACAGTCCTCCTGCTGAGGAAAGGGCAAGGAAGGGGATACAGACACTGTGGCACAGATTACACACACTCCATTTAGCAGGGACAGTTCATAAAACTGTGAGGAGTAACTAAAACATATGTTTTCATTCCACAGACACTGTGTCTCAGGGATGGGATTTAACAAAGGCCAGTACCTGCCAGTGGATGGAGATGCTGATAAAGAGAATGCTTTGTCCCCTGATGCATGTTATGAGTGCAAAATCAATGGCTATTCCAAAAAAGACAGCAAGAAGAAGAGAAGTGCTAACACTGTATGTACCAGGATAAAAAAAAGCATTATAATGTTCTTCGAGGTATTTTCAGAGATATGATAACCATAGTAAATGGAGGAAGTCTTTCAAACAGGCCACAGTCAATGGTGAAAATCTCTTTTCTGTCTGTTCCTCACTTAGGTCCTGCTGGCAGTAATAATTTGACAATAAGAAATACATCAACAGCTGTGAAAGGATGAAGTTTTTAAAGCTTATAAAGATTCCTTTGTGGTGTGCGATTTAGTCTTAATTCCTCAGAATTTCCATTCAGGGAAATAATTCTCCTAGAATTACAGATCAGGAAACTGGTCATGTCTTCAGCATGTTCTGCTGCCAGGAGGAGGTTGGACAGCATCTATGGTCTGTAACAGCTAAACAGATCTCCTTACAGATCATTTTAATCTTGGTGTCTGTTCCATGGTTGCTCACAATGGTGGAGGTTTAGATCTGGCTGATAGAAGCCCAATATTTGCAGAATTGATAAAGTTTTTTAGAGAATTACACTTCAGATTTAATTTTTTTCTTGCTGCACTTTGTGAGCTTATAAAGGTAAGCTACAGAAACTCCTATCTAGTTTGTAATTGTTACATCTTGTTATTACACTAATTTAATACCATTAACCTTGTCAGTTTCTAGAACTTTCTAGAGAGTAAAAGTGACATCCATAAACTATGTGAAAAAATATACTTTTTTTATCACTATTGTCATCTATAGGGTTCAAGTATTTAAAACACTGCATTACGTGCTCCTGTCCAAAAAGTTTCCTTATTTTCACCATGCTTTTTAGTTGCATTACATACTGGTACAGTATGAAATTTTCTGAGATGGTTTCAGGGAATTCCCATGCAATGTTGTGAAAGCTTTCTGTATTGTGAGGTTGGTTTTAAGAACATAAGAACTGTGCCTCTTGGATGATCTTTACTGTAGTAATAAACACAGGTTTCTCCTTGTGGTGGTACATTCCCCCCTCCTTCATTCCAGGCTGCAGTTTGATCTGAGAAACCCTCGTTAGGCCTCGGTCTTGAAAATTAAACCTGGCCTTTGCTGATACCCCTGCCCGCAATTTTTTAAAGCAGTCTCAAACACTTCTTCATAACACTCCTCTACATGGCCTCTTCACAAGCGTGAAGTTAAACAGGTTCTCAAAATAATCTGAAGTCGGGGTCTCCTGTTCATCATCCTTTTAAGGCCTGAGAAGCCTTTAGGATTTACAGGGTGTGTTGTACAGAATCAAGGTAGAAACTCTTGATTATCCTGGTTGTCTCCTCTGCTCTAAACACTCTTCCCTCCTCCAGCTGGAGCAGATGAGCTCAGGAAGCCTGGACGTGGAGAGTCCCTTGAGGCTGAGAGTGAACATCTCCAGGCTGGACAGCCAGGAGCACATCCTGGAGCTGCTGCCGGCCCTCGCGGCCCTCACACGCCGCGTGCGCTATGTCATCTCCCGGGGCAACGAGAACGGAACCTTCCAGATCCGCCAGAGGGACGGGATGAGCTCCCTGCACGCCGTGAGGGGCCGGGCAGTGCCTGGAATTCACACTCTGGAGATCACCAGCGTGCCTCTCTACAAGGAAAAGGAGATGAAGCAGCTGGAGCACAGCCACGAGGACAACTACCTCCGAGGGGAGCTGGGGGGAGCCCTCAGGGTGAGGCTGTGGGTTGACTTCTATTAGCCGTGGTCCAGTTCCTCAGCCACTTCTGTTCTGCCTAAACACCTGAGAACATCTGCTTTTCGAAGTGAATCTGCTTTGAAAAAGTGTATTTTGGGGGAGGAAGGCAGAGGGGAAGAGCCCTTCCTTTCCATTCTGCAGAGACTGCAGAACTGCCCTTTCAGGAGGGTGACTTAGAACTCTGCCACTGCCAAAACTTCTATTACAAGGGCAAATCATGGTTACTGTATCTTTTATATAACCTCGATTTAAAGTATACTAAAAAGTTGAAGTTCAAAAAGTCATCATCTGGCACTAAATGGCACAAAAATGTGAGCTATTTTTTGTCCTGTTAGCAGTCTGTAACACTTTGGGTATTTTGCTATAGTTACTAATGAAAAAGAAAAGTATAGAAGTTTATTTATTTTTAATGCAGTAATATATGGAGAAAATAACAAATTATGTAAACAAAAAGGGAAACTTGCTTGTTTTTCTTGAGTTTTATAAATTTGAGCTATAACATTTTAGAGGTACTTTCTTAATTAGGAAGAAAAGAAGTAGATTTGAAAGATGTTTTCTTTTCTACTTGTCATCCAAACAGTAGATAAGTAATTCTAAAATATATCAGAGCTGAAAGATCACTGTAGTAAGATATTCTAAAGTGGGATATTGTAAACTGTTCACATAGTAGGATATCCTAAAATGCTCTTGCAAATGAGAACCTAAAAAGAAAAAAAAAGGGAAAAAAAAGAGAGTCATAGAGGACAAGTATCATAATGTCAGTCTCTGCAGAGATCGTATTTCACAGCAGCTCAGTGGGATTGTGTTCTGGACCAGCCACAACAAATAGTGGAGGAGGTACAACCCCTGTAGCAAAATACCTTGACTGTTTTTAATCCTGTTAGAACTGCAGAACCAAACTGTGCTGCCCTTCCCTCAGTGACCCCAAAGAGCCACACAGGCAACCACACCTCACACTCAGAAAAGGTGCTCCACAAACTGGCATTAATTCCTGCAGGCAGCTGAAGGAAATGTCTCTCAGGAGGGAATGTTCCACTCTGTTTGGTGCTGGCTCGAAACCAGGGGGCATTTACTGAGCCCTGAGAGCTGTGTCACAACTGCCATACCTGCGAACCTAACTATTGCAGCGCAGGCGAGGAAAGTTACGTATTTGAAGTTCACTTGTTAGAAATCTCATTAATGCTGTAGTTATACATGCCTCATTTTATCATAGCTTATTCTGTAAGAAGGATGATTGTACAATGACTTGAGTTTTAGTTTACTATAGTGGTGTTTTTTTGTTTTTTTTTCTTTTTTAAATTCATACTGTCATGTGTTAAGTGTATGTCTCAATGGTGCTTTCTGTGACAGCTGGTGCCTGTAACTGACCATGCAACAGAATCTCACATGTGAAAATAGCCAAAGCACATCCAGGATTGTTCCAGTTGCATTTGGGTGCTAACCAAAGACTATACCGAGTTAAACTCAGTGATTTTTTCTTCTCTTTTGTTGAGTTTGGGGATTTTGAAAAGAAATGTTTTAAGAAAAAAAGCTTTCTCTTGAACATTTATATCAGTAAGACAACACTTTTCTTGCAATAAAGCTTATTTTGGGTTAGTTTTTTGTCCTTTTATTCCATTCAGAGGTAAACTGGTGACGGATTTAAAGCAATAACAAATACTGGTTTTGGTCTGAAACCACATTTATTTGACAAGAGCTTCAGATATGGTTGTGCAAGTTTCCTTATGATTCAAAGCTGCTTCTGGGTAAAATGACTGACATACACAGAAACAAAAAGACCCCTAGGGGTCTGATAAATATATACAGGACAGCACTGGCTTTAAGACTTAATATCTGTAATAGGTGGTTTAGAAGGCTACTCCCTCTCCAGAATGGGAGATTTCCAGGAAACACTGCAGGAAAAGCCAATAGACTGCACACAGCAGAGCATATTGTCCTTTGTAGTCAAACTAACAGAAAAGGAGAGAAAATAGTAGCAATACTCACCCATGACCCCTCTGAGGCTACAAATTTTGGAGGATTTAATGGTCAGGGATTATTTACATGTGCTGTGCACATTGGTTAGATTTTCGTAGCCTTTTTATTTAATAAGAAACTGTCATCAGGTAACACCTGCATTAACTAATTATACAGTAAGTACAAAGTATAAAAAATGCCTTATCCCTTTTCTAGAAAGGCAGCATTATCATCCCCCATCTTAAATTGTGCAAGACAGTTATGCAGAATCCCAGAAAGAAGTCACTCCCAGATTCAAAACCAGATGAAAAAATAACTTGAATTTAAAAAAAAATCCCAAGGAAAAAATCCAAAACCTCTTTACAGTCTGGCCTGTCACAGTGTATATTTCTACACCCATTTCTCCAAACTCTACCTTTTAACATCCTGTAGTCTTTTAATGAGGAAGATTTAATGAGAAAGCTGGCTACACCTGCACAGACAGACCAGTGTCCCAGGAAGCTACAAACCCCCCAAGTCTGTTGCTTAACAGTAAGATGAAAGTCTTGCTATTTAAGACAGTCTGCAGTATTTCTTGGCAACTTGTACCAAGATTTTAGGGACTAATTGTAACAACTAAGGTAGGCCTAGGCAGCGGGGACTTCAGTTATAACTGTCTATATTTTGTAGTACAGACAGAGGTTTGTTGAAAGTCTTTTAGTCTAATCATGATCATAAATTTAAAACAGTAATTTATGTTACTTGCATAAATATGTCTGATTCACACTTAAAGCAGGAGGAAATGAAAATGTGAGAGGGAAGAACTACATTTAATGTCTAAGATAAAGTCCTTGGTCTCCGTTGTGGCTGTTCATATGTTTGACCAAGTTGCTACAGCAGAGATAGGAAATAAGTTCTTTGCTCCCACAGAATTACAGAACTGGTGGAGGAGGTGGTTTCTCACACACTCCAAGAAGCCAACCACATGTCAGCATGGGTGGTCACAGAGAAGTCTGACGTGTGTATTTGGGCACAGTTTTAATATGAGCCAGGCCTCCACCCTGCCTGGGCTTGTCAAGAATGAGGTTGTTGCCCACATCCTGTGAAAATTTCAGGAAAAATATGACCCTCTCTAACACTGTCTTTTTTGTGTTAGCAAGTCAGGCATTACTTTATTCTTGGCCAAGGTGTGTGAGTGTGGTTGTCAAATTTTCAGCCTCCACACTGAAGCTGATATGAAGGTTTTTCACTCATTTATACCCTTTTTACCAGCAAAGAAATTATTGTTGGTTCTAAACTACATAATTCCCTTCATTAATTAGTGTTCCCGCCTCTGTTGGTTATTGATCTCTTGCTCTTCATGCTAATTTGGCCCACATTCTTTAGTCTTTTTTGTCACCTTTTTCTCAGACAGGGAGTCTCCAGCTTTTACAGATCTCTGATGTATCTTCTGGTTACTCCAACATCCTTGAAGGGTCATAAATTTGACATCCTAGGTGTCCAATCTTGGACTCCCTTTGGTTTTGTTTATTGAAGCTTGCCAGGGTTAGTTTTGGCAAAATTAAGTTATCAGTGGTTTAATGGAAAGGAACAGTAAGTCTGTGAAGACACCCAACTAGTGCTGGCTAAAAGTGGGCTCTGCTTACAATTAATTAAAATGACTAATTAAAAATTAGTTAGGAAAATGATAGCATTTCCATTTCTACTGGTCAAAAACAGGTCCAGACACAAAGAATGCCGGCAGGAGCAGCTCTTGATGTGCCATCCCTTCGATGCCTCAAAAAGTACTTGTTACACAAGCAGGGGTTTTTTTGGTAAATTTTAAAATCCTGTGATTAAACATGTTTTTACACAAAGTAAATACGCAATACTTTTCTGCAGTTTTGTCCAAGTCTGGTGTTTCTATATTGCTCATATACTTACAGAAATATTTGGTATTTCTATGCTTCAATTTCTAGCACTTCTTTGCAGAATGTATACTCAAAAAAACCCTGTTGGTTGCTACTAAGATTTGCCCCTGGGCAAGTTCTACCAAAAAAACACATTCAAAACCAAAACAACATAAATATGCACATGTCTAGACAGACACTCCCTCTTCTCTGCAGGGAGGAGAACTAATGAATTACTGTCACCACTACAGTGACAGAATTCAGAATTTCAGAATTCCTGAATTCTGGAAATATCTTGATTTTTAGGCCAGATCACCAAACTCACAGCTGGAAATCAGATGTGTTCCGAAGGCCTGGCTTGTGGTTTTGAATCCAAAGAATAAATATGCATTCAAGAAAACAGGAACTGAACTCCAGTTAACTTATTTAGTAAAAACAATGCATTCTGTACCTAAGTGAGGGAAGTATAAGGGCCTCCCTGAGTTCTGTAAAATGATTTTCACATCTCTAGGCCTTGCTGTTCTTCATGTGAAGAGAGCAGCAGATAGGTTGGGGAGGGGGAATATCAAATAACCATCTGACCCTAACATTCAAATAAACATTCAAATCTTTTGAAAAACATTATCTTTAGGGTAAAAGTCAACACACAGAGCAACCATAACACCCGAAGGCACATGTTTCACTGTTATTAAATTCTTAAAGATCAGAAATAAAAGCAGTTGCAAGCATGTGAGGTAAACTCTTGAGAAGAACTGCTCCCACACAACACTGACAGACACGAATTGCCTGAGTCCGATGTAAACATTAAACATCAAGGAGGAAAAGCTGTTTGGTACAAAACAACACATCTGGTGTGCTACAATTAGATAGGAAGCTTAGATCACAATTTTGTGCACATATTTTTACCTGAGTGCATGCACAGCTGCAGAGAAGCAATGTCAAGAAGGAACCAGATCTGGTAATTTTGAGACAAACTCTGGCAAAATCCAGCAATTCCTACCTCTTCTAAATGGGCTTTTAAAATAGTGTAGCCTTCATATTTTATGCTTTATTTCTTAAAACTAACATTAAAATGCCAGCAGCAGTCTCCCGCTATTGAATCCTTCACATCCAAACTGCTGTCATTTCCAGGCCATAGTTTTATGGATAACAACAATCTTCAGTCTAGAATGAAGTCTGCAATCCCACACCATCTGATAATCACAGGCTTCCTTTCCTGCCTGCATTTAAATTGCCCATAGATTATGCAAACAATAGCGTAACAATTCCTGTGTCACAATTTTACATTTTTTTGTACTGTAAAATGACAGCCAGTGCTTGGCTGGATGCCTTCTTTTCAGAGCATTGTTTCAAACACACAGCTGGGAGACTGGAACCCCATACTTAAGTATCAAGATTCAGCTTGAAATGCCTGTTGTTAAATTTATCAACTGTCTCACAGAGCTCAGATGTGATAAATTAAAACCAAGAAAACCCAACTACAGTATTTTTAAGGCCAAACTCACTACTGAGATACTTCAGCTGTTGCTCAATCTTGATCTGTAAGATTCATCACCAGGCACTTCTCCCAGCAGCAGCCACACCTCTGCAAAGTGCGGTGTGTTTCTCCACAGGCCTCTGAATATCGTAGAAAAGCCCTTTTCTGAATCATTCACTGAATCCTTGGACACGCACAGTATTTTAGGCTTTTATTTTTTTTTTTTTTTTAAATATGCCTAAAACTCAGTGAAATCCTTACATTGAGTCCTATTTTTACCGAGTCAAGCACAGAGTGATGGTCTCAAATAGCTGCTCTTCAATTAGAGCTAAGCTTCACTGGGATGGCTCCTGGTACAGCTCATCGATTAATATCACTCCATGGAAACTACCAAGTATACCAGACATGCTGTTAACTAAATGGATTGAAATTTCACTTCTTTCTTATCACATGATGCAAAGAAATGCTATTTCTAAGTGTTCCACATAAAAATGAGATCCATCCAGTCCCAAAACAGCTGTTTTTTTGGCTAAACAGCAGCTGTCAGGGAATCCAGTTTCGAAGCCAAGATAGAAGTAGAAGATGAGTGTTTGAAAATAAATTTTATTGTAATAAGCAACTTTTCAGCTGCTGAGAACACAGATGTAAATTTTATAAACACACACACTTCAAAATAGGGGAGTTTGTGGAATATGGGGGTAAACAGAGATGAGTCTTTTTTCCTTCTGGATGAACTGAGTTACATCCAGCACTTCCTCAGCCTAAACTTCCTTTCCCAAGAAAAGGAGCCACACTTGCTTCAGGCAGCACTGAGCAGAATGTGATTAACACATCAGTCAGTGATTGACACGTGTTCCTAAGGAAAGTCCAGACCAGAGGAAGTGCCCAAGGAAAACAAACCACAGTAACCAAACCTTGGATGGAGCGCCAGCAAAGCAAAAGCTTGAAAAGCTCTTGTTCCCTTAAAGTTACATTCAACACCCATGAAAACATTGCTGCTGACAAGACCAAAAAAAACCAGCAAGAGATAACATGAAAAAGCCATCAAATATGGATATAACTTGGCATGGTTAATAAAAATCAAACAAACAAACACAAACAACAAACCCATCCTTTGTAGAAAGCAGTGGTTTTTAATGTTTCTGAAGTTTCAAGATGAACATAGACAGAAAATGGGGTCATGTCTATTTATCCACAGAATATGCAAAAATGTTACAGTCACAGTGCCAGATCTGCCTTCCCTATTGTTCAGACAATCCAAAATTAATAACATAGAAATTTCTTCTATACATGAGAAGAAACCACTCTTAATTCTCACAGTTCTTTGTCTCCAGACTAAATACTTAAAGTATTTACGTATCATATAAACACTTTTTTTTTTGTGAAATAACCATCACCTTCCTAGAAAAGCTCCTGAGATTTACTTTTGTTTAGTGTTGCTACTTAATTAAAAAAAGAGCAACAATTTTTTTGCTAATTTTTCACTTTCAGCCATGCAGTAGCATACAAAGAACTGTGCATTCAGGTGTAGAATGCACTCTACACCAAACAAACTGGTTATGGGAGCAACCAAGAGCAACTATTCTGAAATGATCCAGAGAAAAACCAAGATTTGTTAAAATTCAGAAGAAAGTGGAATCCAGAATATGGTCCACACAAGCTGTCAAAACCCCAAATTTTCGATGATGCAAGTAATATCAAGCACTCCATAACAAAATGATTTATATTGAAAAAAAAGAAGACAAAAAGCAGTGAGGGAAAAAAAAAGGCAAAACACTTTAAGCCCTTCCATTGATACAGAGGGGTTTAGGATTTAAGGGTTAATTGATTATTGTGGGCATTACTGGTATTGCTAAATTTTGCAGCTGCTTGTTAGACAATGTCTATTGCTTGCTCGATACTTACTGTGCTTGCCAAGCAGAAGGGGGAGGATGTAGGGCCATTGATAAGGGGTAGAGACCGTGACTCTAGGCCCTGGTTTTGGATCCTGGAACCAGCCCTGGAGTGTGGACTTGCACCAGGAACTTGGAGAGCATGCACAAGGAAGCCGGGTAAAAAAGTTCACTCCTGAGGAAGACCTTTACTTCATCCCGGAGATCCTGGCCCACCACCACCAGGCGGCACTGTGCGGGCATATTAAAATGCTAATGACTTTTGAGCTAATTATAATATGAAGTGGGAACAGATAATGAATATGTATAGGCGTATTTTGTAATTTAATGCATATGTACCTTGTAACCAGATATATTTCAAGCTGAGTGCTGCTGAAAGTGTGCATGCCCTTGGAGGAGCTATTGCCCATGCACCTCGGCCGATGAAAGGTATGTACTTTACAACTTTCATTAGTTGTGGAGTCTGAATTCCGTGCATCACCATAGTACAAAGTTCTTTTAAAGAAAAAATTTGGTATGCACAGAAGGCATTCATACACCCTTCTTGTCTTCCTGTGTATTTCCTTAAAATACTTTAGATGCTGTCTCCAAAGCAGAGCTCAGAACTGCAGGATCTCATTCACAGAGATTCATCTTCTGCCAGTTCACTCCACCAGACCATTTCACAGCTACTCTCATGGCAGACACATAAATTTTCGCGACTCTCAGCTCCTAAGTCGAGACATGAAATGCCTCCAGCATTTTTGCAGGTGACCTTATATTCCTTTCTGTTCTGACAAGAGCATTGAAGTGCCTCAGAACACACTTGGAATGTGTGTGCTCCCACCAGCCAGAAGATCAGGAGGGAGAGTGAACAAATTCCTCCTACACCTGTTAAGTTGTCCTGGTTTGGACAGGTGTCTACTAAGGAAGGCAGGAGTCCCCCTCCCACCCCGGAATGGAAAAAATGTAACCCCCTTCCTCCCAAACTATTATAATTTTGAAAATGAGGGGCTTTCAGGCAAATATATCAGAAATAGGAATAACAGGTCTTTACTTATATATATATATGTACAACAAGGCAAAGCAAAAAAACAGTAATAACTAAGGCAGTAACAAGCAATAGGAATCAGACCCCAGTGACAGCTGCCGGGGCTGTCAGGCACTTTCCCTTTTGCTGCAGCGATGGCCGGAGCTGGCAGGGGCGCTTCGGAGCGAGGTCGGAGAGCACGGGGGAAAGCTTAACTTGCCCAAGCCGGGAAGGGATGGGAGGAAACTTCAGCAGCCCCTGGGCAGCCGGTCCTGGTGCTTTAGCAGGATTCCTCGGGAGCAGCAGGCTGGAACGGCAAGGATGAATGCAGAAAAGAATCCCGGGTGGCAGGCAAGATGCACAGAACTCCGAGGCTGCAGCCAGAGACTCCGGGACCCCTCGGCAGGCGAGGGGTGGTGCCCGCAGTGCTATGGCTCAGCGAAAACTCCAAAAGCAGCAGTGAAGGGATGTCGGAGGCAGGGCAGGGCAGGAGGACAAAAACAGCAGAAAACACGGCCTCACAGTGAGATGAGTTCTCCCCACTACGGCTGCAGTCTCCGCTCCCTCCAAACGCCAGGAGAGCAATGAATCCCAAGCACCCTACCCCACCTCTTTTCCCAGTTCTAAATCTCGAGATGTCTCTGCTCCCCCACCCGAGAAGACGCCACCAAGACCAAAAAAGGGACAATTGGGCCCCTCCCTTGTGGCTGGCTAGGTCCTTTGTTTTCTCTTAAGTACCCAGCAATTGTGCCTTAACATGGGGAAAAATTCCTTTGAGAGGAGAAGAAAAGAACACATACACACACAAAAAGAAAACCTCCTCAACCCCCAACATAAGTTTAAGAAAGAGAAGTATTTCTGTTTCTTAACCAAACAAAAAAAAAATTTCCCAGAAAACTGCAGCCTGTCCCCCAGTTGCTTACTAGTGGCTCACCTGGAGGACAAATAGCACCCGGTTCCAAAACCTGTCAGACAATGTGACCTGACCAGCCTCACTTTTATTAATTCCACCATGAAAACCTGAAATCTTAGGAGGAACCTTGTTATTCCCTCAAGCTCCACAAACCACTGGCCAGTTTCAAAGGTCTGCACATATACTGCAGTGAAGCCAGTGAAGCTACACATCTTTTTATGCTTTTGTTTAGATTTGGGAAGTATCTTGCCTTGTGCTCAGGGACTGAAGGAACAAGCTGGTTTAAGTATTTGATTTTTCTTTATCAGGAACCATTAACTATCCCACAACACAGGAATGTTTTAAAGTAGATTACAAAGAGTAATTTTAAAGTGTTATTTTAAAGTAATTACAAAAAAATTAAAGTGTTTGCATTAAAGGGAGGAGAAAGTATTACTAGTTTTCACTGCAAACCCCAGAGAACAGGACTTGACCTGCATTCTACCACTAAGTTGTTTCCTGGCATAAAAGCTGCCACAGAATATGGTTAATTACTATCAGAACAAGGACAAAACTACCAACTTAGAGCTTAATGCCCTTTATTTAGAGACTGACTACATGTAGCCAAAGCTACAGTAGGAGAAGATGCTTTTTATTACTAGCCTTGTCTAATCCTGGGAAAGTGAAAATTTCTTGACTGTGATACATTTGAAGTGATGGCACATGGATATATTTGCAAAGACAGACTCCAAACCACAAATTAATGCTGGAATGTTTTGTGTCCGGGGCAGAATGCGTTTTTTAGAATGAATGACGGGTTTGAAGGTTGGCCAACAGGATGGAAAAAGTGAGATTTGTGTTCTGGCTAGAGAGGAAATCATAACCTTGCACTTCCAAATCTCAGCTGAGAATCAAGCCTCATTTTTCTAGATCCTTACAAACATGGCAAGAACATAAAAGCTACCCTCAAGCCCTGCAATACAATGAAAATAAAAATATCGTGAATGAAGAGTGCTCAGCAAGGTTTGTCAGGTATTTGCCAATGGCTGAACTTTCCTCATAAATCCTGCTATGCCTGGATAACTACTTTTACTGCTTGAAGAGTACAGAAAGATTTTAATGAGAACAAAGACTCTTAACAACGCTCCATAAAATGAAATCTGTATGAGGTTAGCCAAAATCCCATGTGAAAGCCCACACTAGTGTGTGGTTAGCCTTGATTTCACCTGTTAATTCGGCAAATAGCTGTCCTTGGTTGACTCTGCAGAGTGCTGTTTTCTCCTCTTGGCAGGCACTGTGCTTCCACTTGCCGTGATTTCCAGGTGCTTAAACTGCAAGCTTAACTTTTGTGCTTATAATTTTGCACCTTATCAAACGGTTTTGATTCCATTTTTATGCAGCCCTGGTGCTTATCAGAGTTGCATTAAATTACCCCCAGGGTTTATAAAACACACAGGTTAACGCTGGATTATCTGGCACATTCTTTTGGACGGGTGTCCCACCCCTTGCTTGATGTGTAAGTTTATTTAATACTACTCTAAATGTTGTTGTATGTAGTTGGTAACAGCAGTACAACGGAATTGTTCAAGAGTCCCTATAATTTGCAAATCACCCAGCCAGGCAGCTTGGTCTGAAAAAATGAGTAACCTCACAGGGCTGGGAGTGGGGATATTTCAAGGCTAATCCCAGCTCTCTAATTTTCAGCCAGAGCCTGTGGAAATCTTTTGCTCATGACTTGACTCCATGTTACCATCTGTTTTGCAGAGGCAAACTTAATTGCAGAGAGATGTTCCAAGATTTAGTAGCTGTAAAACTGTTCAACAGAGTGATAAAATTATTTTCAAGGTAAATTAACTTGAAAATGTCTAGTGCTACGCTATTGAGTTTCCTTCAGTACTTTAAACTACCAGTACCTGAATATTTTGGGATGACATAAGGCTTTTTTTTTTGGTCCAGCTCCCACGGTTTTAGTTGAAAGTGGCAGACACTTGTCTCGTTTGTTACTTATGAAACAAAAATACCTTATTGGAATGTTATAGATCACTGTGAAACAAGATGGGACATGCCAGTGTGTTCTGTTTTCTCATACCTCTCTGGCTGCAGCATTTCTCCTTCTGCTCTCTAAGGTTAACACAGCTGAAAAGAGCCACTGAGAAAAGCAGGCATCACCCAGTGTGTTATGAAATGGTTACTCGGTGGTAAGAAGGCTATTTGAACTCATCAGGAAGCATCTGCTTGGAGATTCCTGGACCCCTTTGCAGCAAAACCACAATATTTCTTCCCACAGGGCCTGACGGAATTAATATTAAACTCTTCTCCAATCCAGTCAAAATTATGAAAAAATATATGCAAAACAATGTTACTATGCTGATATTCGTTGTTTATTCAAAGTTCTAAGTCGTTTAATCAATGAAACTAATGGAACAGTGCAGGAAGAGTGCATTTGACAGTGCAGCTTCAGGCATTACTGCAAGTGCTGGCAGGCAGTGGTGCCACCTGGTGATACAATTTTAGTTGGAATTCCTGTAAAACTGTACAGGAATAGGATTTCCCTCACTAAAAATGATGTTCTGTTAGCAGGAGTTTTATTACCGCTGTGGATGGGACTGAGGGACTGCCAGGGTATGTACCTGGACATGGAACCTCACGCTGGAGTTTGTTTTGGGTACAGCTCAGCAGGGTCAGTTTTCCCCAGATCTCAGGAAGCAGGATCCTGAGGTAAATCTCTCACAGCCAGGGGGTACTGCCATTAGATTGCTGTGAACAGGAGTGAGGGGGCTGTAAAGCGCACAAGACAGGGTGCTTTACTTGTATTTTTACATCAGTATTAGCAAGGCAGAGCAGGCTGACAATTCCCTGCAGGCCTTTGCTGTTGCTTGCTGTAGATTGGCTCACTACTGAAAGATCTCTAGAGGAGGATGGGTTAAAAAGTTTAATTCAGCACAACCTGACAGTTTAAATCCTGAGGAATTCCCCTTCCCTGCTCCCTGTTGTGTTGTGAGGTGCAGATAAACCCAGCTGTGCAGGCTAGGTGTAGAAGGGTGGCAGAGGGCAGGGTGCAGAGAGGGTTCCTGGAGATATAAAGCCAGAGTTTTCTGGAAGAGGCAGATCAAGGGGCAGAGCGACAAAAAACCTGTTCTCAGGTTCTTTTTCCTGCTCTCATTTCAGTAAGAACAGGGATGTAAGAAGTCAGCACAGGCTTGCCTTGGTAAATTCTGCTCGTGCAGCTGTCAGCAAGTCCAGAGGATTCAGCCCGAAGGATGGAGCACAGTCTCAGCACCAGATGCACCTCTGGCCGTAGGAAGCCTCCTACACTTCAAGAAAAACATCTTCTCTGCTGATGTTTGGAGAATGTGCCTGCTACTGCTTCAAAATTTACTTGCTCCATGTTAACACTCAAAGCTTCAGACCAGCTTGCATCTCTCTGTTCTAAACACAGGCAGTGGCCTCCATCAACCTAATCCAGAGTCTGAACTATGCAAACCTGTTCTGCACCATGCTGCCAAAAGACAGAATAGCAGGAAAGATTTGATGGTGCACCACCTGCTGCCTGTGTGGCCTCACTGACCTGAAGCCTGGCTCCCACCCCAGCTGGACACAAACCAGGTGTTGGGATTTACAGGCCTCCACAGGGGTTATGTGAGAAATGTAATTAGACAGGTGAACAACAAGCACTAATGTGAGTGGCATCCTGCCTCCCTGTTTTAAAATAACATCACAGCAGTCACTCTCGGCAGTTTGAGCCTTCTCTCCCTGTAAGGTGATGAGATCAATCCTGACCAAATCCTTATTTTTTACCTTCAAACATATATTTGAAGTCACGTAAGTATGAATTCACCACAAGGTAATGTCATTGTTCAGATCCACTTCTTCCCACTTCTCCATCAAACAGGAGGATCTGGAAAAAGCTGCTACAAACCTCTGCCTCTTCACAGAATACACCAGGGTAGAGCCAATGCCATAGGAGCTAGCAGTCTATTTTTACAAGCTTTCCGTTTCTAGTGGCCTCCAAACCTCACTCCTAAGGCCTCGATTTAAACACGACTAACAATAGATATGCAGAAGTATTCTGAATGTAGCAGATTGAATACCAAAACTGATGAGGTTATTAAGTTTTACAGGGGTTCTAAGTAAGATTTTAATGACAGAACTCACCCTTTCTTACTGTTATGCTTTTAAACTTCAGTTTTTCAGTATTTTCTAGTTGAGTGTACATTAGTGAAGTTAAGGCCAAATACGTCTTGCTTACAAGCAACTTTGCAACAGTCATGGCAGCTTTTTTCCCCAACATATTTCATGTTCCAGTGGACTACTATTTTAATGGGAAAAAGAGGACTTAAGGCAGTCCTTCTCTGTATTCAGGAGCAAAATGAATTGGAACAGATTTTCAGACACCACCATTGCAGCTGAGACCCACTGCATGGGCTGAGGATGGGTCTGTGAAGTCTGGCAAGTCATGGCAAGTTTTACAAGGGTAATTTCTTATGCAACCACTATTGTTTCCACCCTACCAGAGAAGAACATTCCTCCCCAAAAAGCAACATGGTTTTGGTTCTTATACCAGACACATGAATTGCTTTAAGTTCCACTGGTGCTATGCAAATTCCACAACAACGGTAATTATCAGATGGATGCAATAAGCATATTCATGTCAGGAACCAAATTCAGCATTAACCTGTTGAATTAGGAGTATTATTCCCTTCCCACCACGACAAAAAAAAAAAAAAAAAAAAAAAANAAAAAAAAAAAGGCATTGTTAAACAAGAGAGTTGTATTGAATTCACTTTTATTGCAGTGACATCCCCCTGGTACAAAGTATTAACTGCAATAATTACTTTAAAACATTAGAAAAGCATTTGTGTGGGACAGTTACAGTACAGTGTCAAATCTTACATCTTCAAACCAAGTGGGCCATGACCCACTAACGCTCAAATCTTTTAAATTATTTTTAGTTATTTTTAAAATATGTAATGTCAGAAAAAAGCATATAAAAAGAATGTATGTAAAAGGAAAACTAAATACAAGTGAACAAATAAATAATTGATTTTCACCAGCTATTACTGTCTCTCTCTAAATCCATACAAAGGAACCTAATCCATAAGAAGGTATGAATTGCCATGTGTGATTTTTCATGTCAGTAAAGATGATTGGAACGTAAGTAAATTTGGCGTCAAAATCAAAGCAGGAGTTGGAGTGACTGCCACTGACTTCTGTTGCAGACAATTACCATTAACTGTTCAAATTTAAGTGAGCAAATAATCTTGGAACTTGCCCTCATGCCTAGCATTAGTGGACTCCTGAGAGTGCATGTGAAAGCATCCTACGGTATTTCACAGACATGACCTTAACTATCCCCATATGCATATTTAGATATACTTTATATAATTTTATACACATATATGCATGTATACACACACTTCATTTGGTTTCTATGTTGTGTTATAAATCACAAGCAATGATTTCCTGAATGGGCAAATAAACCTTTTTAAATAAGTGTACCTGTGCAGATTTTTGTTTTTAAGATAGCAGCACTAAGTCCATGCCATACTGTCCATCTGCTCAAAAGAATATTACCCACAAAACAAGGAGAAATGTGGCAATGATTCCGTATGCACAATGTGACAACCTTATCCCCTATAAAACACTGTAAAACCCATGATATTTACGTTGGTAAGTTTGATCCACATCCCCTCACCTGGAAAGAAACAGTGCTTTGACCCCACACTGTCTTGTCTTACAATGTTTTATCAGAACAAGCTGGGTTCATGCTGGCATCAGTTATCTCACACCTAGCAGCAAGACATGCATATTTGTTTTTCTTGAAAGTTTTTTCAAAAGTGAAACGATTCCATAGTCTCAAATCCAATTGACAGAAATAGCAAAAAAAGGAAAAAAAAAAAAAGGATTTTTTGCAGTTTACCAAGAACTTGACAACAGTGTATACTGCAGTGTATTTTTATCTTTAATCACAAGAAGTTGAAGCTCTACCTTGCCATACAATGATTATAGTTTGTCCTTCAAGAAGAAAAGTTACATTTTAACTTGATCCTGTACTTAGCAAAAAAACCCAAAACAAAACAAAAACCAACAAAAAACCCCCAACAAAACACCCAAACAAAACAACCAAAAAAACTCCCCCAAAAACCCAACAACGCAAAAAACCTTTTCTGTGCATCCTTAAATGAAAGTCACTCACCCACTGGTAAACTGATTCAGTAGCATGTCCAATGCTAATATCAAAAGCTCATGAAATGTTTTTAGGCAATCCTTTCTATCAAAAAAATATTAGGAATTTAAAAAACAGTTCACATTACTAACCTTTATACAAAGGCTCAAGTGAAATTTCTTTTGCAGGTGTTCGTAGTAGACTAAATCATGAAGTTTCCAAAATATACAATGAAAGGGCACACAAGACTGGCAGTTTCTTTATTGAACATAGAAAATGTATCAAGTAGGATGTATGGAATAGATCAAAATTGCTAGACAATCAAACCTGAGTATTATTTAATAAGACTAAATTCATTTTTTGACAACTGAATGAATTGACCTAAAAACATCTCCCCCAAGAACTTAGTGGTCCATTTAACCATTTGTTGAAAAATGCGTGAGAACTGCAGCTTTTACATTTCATACTGGATAGCACAATTCCACATAGTGTTTACTGTTTTCTGTTAGATAGCATCACATTGCTTATATTATCCCCATTCAAGCCTTAAGTCGAGTTTTGTTTCAAAAGTAAGTTCAAAAGTGACACTAAAACGTAAGAGGCCAAGAACTAGGACAGGTCTTTTATTTTCTTCCAATGTATATTAAGATAGAAAGCCTCAGCCAGCAGGGTGAGCTTGATTCACAGCAGAGCTAAGTCTAAGAGGATACTACCCTCTGCCAAGGTAGATAAAATTAACTGTCTCAAACTACTGCCAAAGTAATACACATTGTCAGATTTGAGAAAAAGAACCCTCTCTACAAGCAGAATTAGTTTTATTTTAACTGTTACAAAACTTAGTGACAGTAAAATCAGGGATTCGCTTTAGTTCAACTGACCTGCCCCAATTCTCACCTTTAAATCTAACAGATATAATAATTAAAAAAAAAAAAACAAAACCAAAAAACTTTCTGATGATAGAAAACAATACAGTACTAAGAACTAATAGCTCAATGGAAGACTGAAAAGCAGCATTCATTTTTATTGTAATATGGAATAGACTAAAAACTAAATGAAGTCTGATCTAAACTCTTAGTTGAAGGCAGATTTTGACATTCTATATAAATTTACAAAATAGGATGTATGGGTGAGATTTGGTTAATTTCAAAAGGCACCTCAAGGCTAAAAGGCTTTTATAAATCTATAATCCTTTCATTGATCAAAAATACAACATTTTATTGCTGCTATTCAAATAGCAAACAAAAAACTTGTCTTGTTCTTCAGTCTAACAAGGAATCCTCTCCCATTAAGCAAGATTAAATTACAGAAAATATAGAATAAAACTGAAGATGTCACAACTTTAGAAATACAGTGACTTTCCTTGTGTGCTTTCAAGTCAGTGAAATAGTGAAAGAAGAGTCACTTTTTGCCTTTGTGATGGTAATGAACTATAGACCATGCCAGTCATTCTCCTCTGGGCACTGCAGTACCATTTCATCACAGCTGCGCCATGTGCAGCACTCTTAGGAATAGAAGGTGAGAACACTCTGATGATTCCCACGAACCAGGAGAATTGGTGGCAGGTCTTTAGAGAGCACTTCCAGCCAGGCCATGTACAGTGCACTGGACACTGCCCCTTTCCGTGCCACCGGCAAACTCCTGCAAGCCAAAAGGGAAACAACATTCACTCATCAGAAAAACCTGGCCAGGTGCAAGTCAGATCATAATACATATGACAGATGATTCTAGACAGATCTAAATATGCCACATTTCCTTATCTTTTTAATTTATTCCTCACCTTCCCCCCTCAGAATTCATGAGTTGAGAGTTTGTATCTTAAACATCACAGGCCTTTACATTTATTTCCCCCTCATTTTTGGCCTGTCACCACCATTTAATATTCAGGCAGCTTCATACAGAAACCTCAGCTGAGGACACTCTCTTGAAAGACTCAACATTTTAAAATACAGCAGTAAGAAACCTACAACCTGCCTCCTGCTCGTTCACACCAAAAGCAATTTTATAAAGAAGTATGTGAGCAAGTATGACTTAACTTTATCTAGAGAGATCCCCTAGAAAAGGAAATCAAAGGGAAGACTTGAAAAAGAGGGAAAAAACTGCATGCAGATCTAGAAAGAACGTGAGAATCCTGAGATGCACCACCAGTGTGGAGGTGATCAACTAAAGCAACATGATCAAAAGCACAGTACTAAAAAGGACATTTTCAGTTCAGCAGCATAGTAGCTCCATACTTCTACTAAACACAGTCAGCACTGAATGATCTTAAATCTTAACTACTTCTGTACTTCAATGCCAAGGCAAAGGCTTGTTCCTGATCTGTATTTACATTTATATTTTGAAATACAGCTACATATCAATTTGAGTAACACCACAAATCCAAGTAATTTACTTACATGACAATTATGTTAGCTGTACTTGAATGTTCTTTCAGCAACTCGTTTAGCCTAATCTGTCGGTAAGTCTGTAAATAAAAGGAAACTTGTTAGGAACAGCTTTTATGTAAAAACTACAAAAAGTTCACTTAAAAAAAAAGAAGAAAAACAGTATGACCAACTGGAATGAGTAGCTAATAAAAAGCAGGTACTTTCACCTCAGTGTGGAAACTCATTCTCATTACCAAAAAACCTATGGTTGTAAGGTGGTGAAAAAAGAAAGCAGCAAGCTTAAAATGTACAAGTAAGCCAAGTGCTACCCTATTACATGATGCCATTTATTTTCTCCAAAGAAACACCTGAGAAGAAATACTTCTCATGTCTCTACAGTGCACAATAGCTCGGGAAAGATGTCAAACCTTTAACTGCTCCTTCACACCACAAAGCGTTGTTCGGTTTTGGTGATGTTTTTTAAAACTAATGAAGCTAAAAACATTAGCTTGTTCAAAAAAAAAAAATAGAGTCACAAATATCTGGATACAGACTAAATTATTCTAAAGTAACTGCTAAAATGCTGTAGGAAAGCAGTCTGGCCCCTGCTCATATCCACATGCAGAACCTTTTTGCTTTTGTGAATCATCTAACTGGTTTTAGATGCTGCATTCTATTTGCTACTCATAAAAGCTGCTATGGAAGAGAGATAGTATCAAGAATTAACTCACTGATATCACAATCACAAATGCAGTAGAGAGAAAAAAGTTTTAACTGACTTAACACTCTAAAGAAAACAGAACCT
>VYZQ01050721.1:0-22254 GCA_013400655.1 Mystacornis crossleyi
GGCGAGCGGCGCTCCGCGGGTGCGGGGCTGCGCGGGCAGGAGCGGCGGCAGAAGCAGCAGCGGCAGGGTTTGCCTGGGCGGGCCGAGCATCCTCCAACTTGGAACTGTCCACCGGCGCGAGCTCCTGAACATGAGCCTCCTGCCTCTCTACCTGCTCGGATTGCTCCTCAGTAGCGGGCAAGGTAGGAGCGGGGCCGCCTTTTTCTTTCTTTATTTTTTTTTTCCCTTGTAATTGTTATTCTTACCTATGCTGTCCGCTCGCTCAGATGAACGGAAAAGAAACGGAGAAAAAAAATAAAGCGATGCACTATCCTGGAACCAAATTAAGAAGGACCTAAAACTTGCTTCATCGTTCACCCCCCCCCCCTTTTTTTTTTTTTTTAGTCTTCAAGAGGTGTCATTTATGAGGAGGAAAAAAAAAAGCTGGACGGTGCTTAGTGCACTTAGCTGCTTTGCATAGGGTTTTGCCTTTTTTTTGTTGCTGTTGTTTGCGCCCGATAAATGTATGAGAGAGATGAAGCGATTAAAAAAATGTATCTGCCAGGCACTGGTCGTTAAAATCCGCGTCTGCCCGCGGAGAAGGCAGTGCGGGCTTCGTTCTTAGGAGCGGGGAGAAGTGCTGGCGATAGAGCCGGTGAGAAGCCTGACCTGAAGTCTCCCTGTCGGGGTTTCTTCTCTCCAGAAGACCCGTCCCCGCGCGCTGCCGGCACACCGAGCCTTCGGCTCGGGGGTGGCGCGGAGGGGAGGGGAGGGCGCTGTCGGGGCCGTGGGGCTGTGTGCGGGTGCGGAGCCCTTGTGCTACGGAACAGCACCGCGGGGGCAGGGGTGTACGGGGACGGGGCGCGCTGGGCTGGAGCCTTCGGGCACGCTTCGCCCTTTGCATATGTATGTGTGTGTGTGTGTGTGTGTGTGTGTGTGTGTGTGTGTATAAATATACATACGTACATAGTGCTTCGAGAAATGCGGACTGAGGGAGTTGTGGTACGGCCGCGGTGTTTGGTTTGTTTTCTGGGGCTGAAATATCTATATAGCAATTTATTTGTTTATTTTTGGATGTCCCCTGCGTGATTACTTACGGATTTGTGCTCCTGGAAGAGACGGGGCGGGAAGGGCCGCCGGGAGTGGCACAGCCGCTGGGTGAGGGATAACCACGGCGGTGTTTGGAAACTGTTCGGGCAAGTTCCCGGCGTCCGGCCGGGGCGCTGAGCCGCGCGGGGCTGTCCCTGCCCCCGCTCCCGCTGCCCCCCCCTGCCCTGTGCGAGGCTGCATTTCCTGCACCTGAAGGGGTGGGCGGTGGCCCCACTTCCTAAGGAGGTTTTAGGGGAGAAATAAACCCCACCCAGCCCAAACGCCCCAGCGGAGTGTCAGCGGGAGCGACGGGGGCTGGCCCCGGGCCGCGCTGCCGCCGCCGGGCGCCAGGGGGCGGCCGAGCTCCACGGCGACGCCGGGCAGTGCCCGGGACGGGGCAGCTTCGCCCCCGCCGCGCTCCCGGGCTGGCAAGGGCTGGATGTATCACCCACGGTGTCCTGTGCGGGGCTGGCAGGGGCTGTATGTGTCACCCACGGTGTCCTGTGCGGGGGCAGCGAGATTTGTTGCGCTTAAGGAAGGGACGGGGGGTGGGCGGGCGTGATGCCTTGAGGTACCAAGACTGCAGCTGCGAAGGTTTCCTTCCATGCTTCTGTGGCTAAACCTCCCACCATCCAGGCGTTTTCTTTCGGCGACGGTTAGCAAAGAGCCTCCAGGTGCCCTCAGTTTCTATAGAAAAGCTTCCTTGCTTTTGCCATCTGGGGGTGAGCTGGGGAGGTCTCCCGAGGAGCGGCGATTCGGGAACAGTCCGGAGGCTTTTCAGTACAGCCAGCACTGGGATGGCACAGGAGGAGAACAGGAAAGCTTCCTTCAGGCTTTGCATTGATCTACCTGAGTGTAATAATGTGCCTAGAGATGTGGAATATGCCTTCTCCAATGGAGGAAGGGTAGAAAGCGATTTTGTGAAGTGTGATTTCTGCAGCGTAGGAGGATTGCATAGTTTAGGTATCTTACTATCACAAATGTCAGGAGATAAATAATGGAGTGAAATTACAGATGCTATTAAGCCGAGTTTTAAAAATTATAGGATACATATGAGGGGGGATGGAAAGAAGAGGAGGAAAGCTGAATAAACCTAATATTGATAGTAAAGTATTTCCCTCAATTTAAAGAAACAGCTTCGTTTTATCCTTTTTAATAAAGGAAGGGAATTGCATTGGCGGGGAACAGTACGATTTTTTAACTGACTGTAGAAATAGCAGAAATGTGCTGCCTCAATCCACAGCAGGGCATAGTAAATGGGAATGGGAGAATATCTGCATATGGAAAATACACCCATTTAGGTTGCTAGGGAAGAGGCATTTTCTACAGTGGTGTTTGGGAGGGGGGGTTTATTATTTTTAATTTTCATGAGCATTATTGAGGTGAGGGATTTATTGTAAAATTTTTATTTTTTAACACCACCTTAAAGTAATCTGGAGAATTTCTTGAACTGATCAAATCATTTGAGAGGCTATTCCAAAAACTCTTGGGTGTCTTTTTTTTTGTTGGGTTTTTTGTTTGGTTGGTTGGTTTTGTTGTTTTGGATTTTTTGGGGGGAATGCAGTGGGGGAACACTTACATCATCAACTGAAGATTATGGTGCATGTGAGAGTTAGTTTTCTTGTTTGTTTTTAAGAAAAGCATTATTATGTGAGTATTAAATGATTATGACTTTTTTGACAGTTTGGATGGCTACAAAAAAGTAACTAGATTTGGATCGTTTGCTTTGGAAATATTGAAAGTCTTAGGTTCAGGATTTCTATTTTGAAGGATGTAGCTGCAGTAGATTTTATGAAGAATGACTGAAGCTTTTTCTTTGAGAAGTGCTGGTGTTTAAGACTGGAGAGAGGGAACTGTGCTGTATTTGTTCTGTTCCAGAAAATCAGAGAATCAGAGCAGTTTGAGAACAAGTAGCAGACAGCCATCCCCTCCCCCAACCCCTTAAGTTAAGAGCTTATGAATGTCATAATTATCTACCAGGGCCAAATATTCTGTCTCCTAATTTCATCACAAGGGAGGAGTTTAACTGGCAGTGTTATTATGCTAAAACAAAAGGATTTTTTTCTTAACCTTTCAAAGCTGTCCAGACAATTTATCCAGTGTGAATTAGCTTTGCTTTAATAAAAATTGAAACAAAATGAAACAAAACACACAGAGGCTCCCCACCATACCACAAACCAAAAAAAGAGCATATTGCACTCTGTAAATCTGCCTTTTAAGATATGTTGGGATAAAGGAAGTTTCCTTGGTTTTCAGTAGTGTCTAGGGACACTGACTTGAAGTGGATGAAATGGACGTCTTCCCAAATTGTAATATCTGATTTCTTTTACCCCTCTGCATAATACACATTTTTTTAGGTTAGCAAATTTTTAAGTTGCAGTAGAAAATGTAGATGTAGAATTTGTATCTATTTTGTGCTCATCTAGAAGATTCGTAGGAGTGAGTACATTGTGCTTCAAGTTTCTTCTTTTCATGGCTCTGATTCGAGTTTCTTCTTGCTTTTCCTGAAGAGTTTCTCTTTACAAGTGCTTATAAGGGACTGCTTGTTAATAAGGAACATCCCCCCAGGGAGATGCCAGCATGTGTGTCTTACCACCAGTCTGGAATCCTTCTTTCTGCTTTTTGTGTAGTGAACCCATTAAATTTTGAATTTTTGAAATCAGTGCTATTGCTTACTGGTTCAAGGGGAACTACTCTTTTACTCTGATTGTACACTGAAATCTGAAGCAGATTTCAAGACTTCAACCAGACGCTGTTTTTTACTACCAGTTGATTTGTGCAACTGCATTAAAATTAAAATACAGCTGTTATCTTTCCTTCTCATTTTCACCCTTCAAAAACAAACAAAAATCTGACAAAATCATGTTTGATTTTTCTATTTTAGGCTGCATTCTGCTCTTCAGGTAATTATGAAAATCAAAATGCCTGCCTGTAAACCTGAACTAATGAGGAATTCTGAAACATTAACTTCAAAATAGATAGATGAAAAATATGTAGAGAGCTTTGTTTCGTGCACTCCCATACAAAATGGAGTTAGAGATACTTTTATCATTTGCAGTAGCTCTAAATCATGAAACATATGGATGATAAAGTCATAGACATAGAGCTTTAAAGTCTTGTCTAAGAGGTTGAATAACATCATTTGGACTTTTCCTCTTACAGCACAGCACACTTATTTAGATAACTCATTATTTTTATCTATGGAAATGCTTCTGGATTGTTAAGACTAATTTATATATGATTTGCTTTTCATGGCCACCTTCTTCAACAAATATTTTGAGAACAAATGCAGTATTTGTTTGCCCTTTCACTGACCTTTTCTTTGAGGCACCTTTCCCAAGTGGTTCATGTTTACGTACTGATTTTCTTTCAATTTACTCCTGTAATCCCCCAGTTACATTCAGCACATGCCATTTGATTCCAGTACAATTGAGTCAAGTGACATTTTAGGAAACACATGTTTCAACTACACTGTAATTTGTGTCTGTGAGTTGAAAATCTATTCTTGAAAGGGTAGGATATGAACTTCTCCAGGTAAAGAATCTGGATAATGGCTGGTATTCATATTTTAAACAGTTTATATCAACTAATTCATGCCAGATGTTTTATTTGTTTGTTTGTTTGTTTTTTTGTGGGGTGTTTTGGTTTTGGGGGAATTTTTTTTTTTTTTAGTGTACATATTTGCCTTATGAAATAAGGGAAGTATAGTTGATGAAGTATCTTGAAGTTCTACAGGTCATTTGAACCTCATTTTCAATGTCTCTTCAAATTCAGAAATAGGAGAGACTGGAGGAAAAACTTACTGATACCCTGACATATTCGAATCTGGAGGCTTGTTGGAGTCTGATAGACTAGATCCAGGCCTATTAGTAACTTATATCTTACCACCAGTTTTTATTTTGACCTAAGCAATTAATCCTGACCTAATTCTGACCTAGTGTCATGGTTTCCCCCTTGGTGTATTTAAGTGCTTCTTAGTTTAGGTATTTGACTAGAATATTCAATTTTTGGTAACTAGTTTAAAACTCAGAATAATTTTGAATATTAAATAGGGCGTTCAGAGCACTATTTGCTGTTACTTCAAAAATTTGAGGATGTCCAGCTTCAGTGATGTAATTCTACGTTCTTTAACAAAATATTTTTATTGCCTTTGTAGCTTAATTTCTCTTAAAACTGTGTTTGAATGGATTTGTATATTTTTAAAGGATATCAGAAAACTATGGAGTTAACTTAAGAAAGCAAGATGGTCTTCAGATGCCTTGTGTTATACCATAGCATCTTTAGTGGGGTGTCTTCAAAAATCGGGGTACCAAGGTTCTTATTTTTATTACATGCCTGAACTTTTGCATTATTTGTTATCTTTTGACTGATGATATCATTAATTGGAGAAGACATTTTCCGATTTGTTCTGCTGAGATGAGCAGAATTTTAATTTAAGAAACAGAAAGAAGAGAAACAGGGAGAGTCATCTATCTGGTTAAAGCTATTTGTGGTGACATCTTATGATATTAAAATCCTTGTGTCCTGGATAAGAAATCCATGTAAGTGTTAATGAAATTATGTGGAAATGACACAAAGAATACAGGCACCAACAGTGTTAGAAATCCTTGTGTTCACAAGACTGCCAAGCCTTTGAGTGTTCTGCATTTGAGTGGCTCCATGGAAGCACTGCTGGTTGCACTAACCCAGAGGCTCATTCTTAGCAGGCATCCACAGATTTCAGTGGGTTCCCTCAAGTATGTGAAAGCACCTCTTGAAATAGCAGGAGGTAACCAGCTTTTATTTTTGAAATAACATGAGATAGGCAATACAGTCCCTTTATCCTGCTGTTATGATTTAGGAGATTGTGATTAACAGAAAATTTCTCTCTTTGCATTTGTTCATTAGCAACTGGATCATTAATGAATGCATGGGAGTAATAGCCTGAACTACAACTATAATGACCTACTGCAGAATGAGATATTTATAATGTAGTTCTTAGATATTAAGATAACTGTGAATATTGTCATTTGGGAGGCACTGGAACAGGTTTCACACAGAAGTTGTGGATGTCCCATCCCTGGGATTGTTCAAGGCTGGGTTGGGTGGAGCTCTGAGCAACCTGGTCTGGTGGGAAGGGTCTTTGCCCATGGCAGTGGTTGGAATGAGATGATCTTTAAAGTCCCTTCCAATCTGGACCATTCTACAAGTGTAGCCAAACTCTACTAATTCTAGTCATAGGAGAATTTCCATTGACTTAAGTTTGTGTATGCACAAGAGACAAGCTGGACAGTTCTTTCAAAGCAGTTATTTTAGTGTCTCAAGTAGGTTAATTTGGGAAGGAAGGAGACAGTAAAGCGTATCAACTAAAAATTCATTACATGGTTTCTGCCTATTTAAGAACAATGCTAAAAAATTGCAGCCAAACGCCTGCTGAAATATTTTACCCGCTTCCTGCTTCTTATGGAAAAGAAAAAATGCGGTTTTTTGGTTTCAACCGTTCTTTAATATGATGCATAAAGATCACTGCAAATAGGATGAAGACAGCAAGTCTTTCAGAAACCTATTTGGTAAGCCTGGAGATCTACTAAGGCTGTAATTTGCTACCAGTTTCCATCATCCAAGCATAATCTTGTCGGAAATACCCAGTTTCTGGAAGGATAACATCCAGATAAAATTAGGAAGCAGCATGTAGTACTATGGAGGTTTAGTCAGCCTCTTCAGTAGTCCTGCCTATCATTACTGAAATAAATTTCCTCTTAACTATATAAGTTCCTTCAAGAACTAGCTTTCCATAAAAAGCATAGATCATTGATATGTTAATTTATGTTCATTTAAGATGTAGTGACTCTCAGTTAAAAAAAAAAAAACTGAGAGGGAAATACGAGTGTCTCATTTTCATTTTGCTGAGTTAAATTTTTCATCCTACCAAAATTTATATTGTGACTTTAGGAGGTTGAACTGGTTTTTATTTAATGTTCTAATTACCTGAGTAGTATTGCTAAACAGTGGATAGAGGTTGCTGAATAACCTCGTAATGCAGCAATAGTCAGAGCTGTGGCATATGAATAACTCCTAAGGGTACGAATGAAACTCCAAGGTGATGTTTCCCATTAGCTAATACTAAGCCAATTGTTTGCATTTCAGTTGTAATCTAAGGAAGAATACCAGTTCTTTGACTATCTATGACCCAAAATTCATACTTGGAAATCACACAAGAAGTCATTCTCCTGACCACTTTGCCCAAGAGGTGCCATTTGGAACATAGTATGAATTCAGATTAAAAACACTCATTGCCAGCAATTTTCTTGCTACTAAAAGATGTTGCACGCGATTCAGTCAAGCTGCAAGTAATTTCAAATCCATTAACTTTGTAGACCTTTGTACTGCAGCTGAATTTGTCTTGCATGAACTCAGGTCCATGGTTAAAATAATAAAAGTATTTAAAAACAGAAACACATAAAGATGTGATACAGATAGATATAAATAGGAGGGGAGAGGTTATCTTGCCTCTTACTATGAACATTTTTTTTTAAGTGATGATACAATTTTTTTTAAAATGTAACAGGAAATACGTAATCAAAGTGCAATGATATTGTGTTAATATTATGACATTATTATATTAATTAGTCAAAGCAGAATAAACTACAGATCCAGGTTAGTTTATTTGTGGGGAAGAGGCTAGCAAAGGGGGATATATTAAATGTACTGGAGACCAGTTTTCTGTCGTAGCATAATACAGCACTTTTTTGAAAAGTTCTTGAACATACCATTCTTATAAACTAATGTGCTTACTGGATCAGAAAAAGGATTGATGTACTCCAGTGACCTCAACAGAGACTCAAAGCAGGAGTCAGAAAAACAAGTACAGAACAAGAAGAGTGTGATACTTCTGTCAGTGCACCTACAGTGTTCAGGGATATGTCAGGTTATATCCGTGTGATCTTCCTTAATGATCTTGGCAGATCTTTGTTGCGTCAATTTGTTCTTAAATCTGCTGGTACTTTGATCTGCTTGGTACACTGTGTCAACAACTTACACAAGAGAAAAAAGGAGTCTGAAAAAGTAATGCTCGGTCCTTTAATTGTGTTGTTGTAAGGAACGGAGTCATACCAGTTCCTTACTTGACTCTTCCATGGCATTCATAATTGCACGTAACAGAGAAGCTGCCCATCTCTTATGTGATGGACTCAGAACTACATGTTATATTCATGGGCTTTCTAGTGAATTAATTACTCTTTTTTTGCTTAGTAGTCAGTTCCTTAATTTTTTTTAAAGTATTTTATTTTCCCATCCTTTTGGTAATAGTTATCTTAATTTAACAAATGGTAATGTGAAGAACTTGAATTTTAAGCTGATCTGCATCAGCCAATTGTAAAACAGCGTCCTTGTTTGTAAGTATCTCTTTGCACTCTAAGTAGCGTTGCAAGTTCTGCCTTGTAGGGGGATGGGGGCTAACCCTGGTTGAGCAGTAACCCTTGATAAATAAATGCCGAGAGAGATTTGATTGCTAGAAAGATGATTCCCAGGGATGAGCATATGGAAAGAGCAGAGGTACTTGGAAAAAAAGCTTGATATATGAGTAAATGAATATAGTTTGGTTAAAAAAAAAAACAAAAAAAAAAAAAAAAAAACCAAAAAAAAAAACCCCAAACCAAATCCTTCAGGATGAAAATGAACTTCTGACCAAAGAAGGAGTGACTCTGGAGCATAGGAACAGGAGGGAAGAAATATTGTTAGTCTTAAGATGGTTCAGAATCATAGAATGTCCTGAGTTGGAAGGGACCCACAAGGATCATGGTATCCAAATCCTGGCCCTAGGCAGGAGACCCCAAGAATCCCACCATGTGTCAGAGAGCGTTGTCCAAGTGCTCCTTGAACTCTGTCAGGTTTGGTGCTGTGACCACTGCCCTGAGGAGCCTGTTCCAGTGCCCAGTCACCCTTTGGTTGAAGAACCTTTTCCTGATATTCAACCTAAACCTNCGGCTTCAGGCCGTTCCCTTGGGCCCTGTCACTGGTCTCCTCTTTGCCTCACGAGGAAGTTGTAACTGCAGTGAGGTCTCCCCTAAGTCTGCTCTCCGCCAGGCTGGACAGACCAAGTGACCTCAGATGCTCCTCACATGGCTTCCCCTCCAAACCCTTCACCATCCTCACTGCCCTCTTTTGGGTGTTCTCTAACATAATATAATTCCTCTATTGTGGTAGCCAAAACTCCATACTGCACTTGAAGTGAGGCTGCACCAGTTCTTAGAAAGTGCAGCCTTAAAGTATTTATTTGCATTTATTAGTTTTTGTGGTTTTGTTTGTTTGTTTGTTTGGATTTTTTTTTTGAATAATAGAGAATTGCAAAGACAGCATTGCACAACGTTTAAAAGTTGTTTTTGCTAATCACCTGAATGATCTGCTATGAGGCATCTGTATTTTGCAATAGAATCTTTGGGTTTGTTGCTTTCTGTTTGGTTGGGTTTTTTTGTGATTTTTTTTTTTTTCCTCCCCTGAATTTTAATTTTGTAATCTTGTCTTATTCATCTTGAAATTTAAGATGAATTATATCCAGCTGGGCATTGCTGTCTGTAATAAATAATGCAGCAATTCATGTATTCCTGTGCTTTCTCTGTTGGGGAACAATACCCAAATTCTGAGTTAAGCAAAAGCTAATGCTGTCTTTTCCCAATGGAAACTATCTGTGGTATAATATGATTGCTACATCTCCAGACTTTTATTTTCTTTTATTTTAAGAAAATGGTGTTATGGGAAATGAGTTCTGCTAACAGAGCTGTGCACACCCTGCAGCCATGGAACTCCCACTGAAGTCAAGAGTGTTTCAGGGGTTGTGCTGATTGCACTTTTCAGAGTCTGATTGAAGCTTTCAGGGGTTGTATAAATCCCATGGGAGTATGTGGGAATTTTGATTCAGTGAAGAACAGAAAAATCAAGCTCTAGCTTTATGTATATTTAAATAGTGGGCATATTTATAAGTAGTGCTGAAAAAGTGTGGGGCTAACCCACAAGCACAGAAGAACTGGAAATGAAAGGGGTATTCTGGTGTGCCAGATTCCATTCAGGAGGTAAAGTGCAAGAGACAGAAAGGATCTCTCTCTGTGCTTTTTAATAATAAATCCAAAGACACATTGTAAATATTGTAAACTACTGATTTTATTCTCTCCCTCTGGGAACATATGCAAAAATTGCAGTTAAATCATCACAGACACATAGCTGTAGCCCAAGCTATAATGGTGTTGGGAAGTTTACCATTCAGTATGAAAATTCATCACTCATTTTTGTTTGAGTTTTTGTGAGTTTTGATTTAATTTTTTGTTTTGTTCTGTGGCTTTGTGACACTGGTCAAAATTGTTCTTTAGGCTTTCAGTATTCAGGTCATGCCTGCAAGTCTGTAAGTGCCGCTGTCTGAGTTATCAGATGTTCCATGGGTTTATGCCAGTTTATGGCAATTCCACACATTGGGTTCAGCAGCTTTTAGCATTTAGTCAAAATAATCCTCTCCAGCACCTGTGCATTGCATTTCTGTGAATGTCTTTGGATTATTCAGCCTGTGTACATATCAAATTTATGTTGCTGGGTTTGAGAACTCTCTCAGAGGTGATGTTTTCTATACGGTTCTCCTACACTTATGGTAGACTTACTCTGATTTTACCATTCTTGAAAGTAAATTTAGAGAATTCTGTTTACTGTCATGATGGTGATTTTCAGTCCTGACTGTGTTATACAGTTCTGAGTGTATGATTTTTGTACATGCTGCTAATTTTAAAAACAATTTTGATCTTACATTCCAATTTCTGCATCATTTTCAAACATTAAAACACAGATAAGAATCTTTTGTTTATTAATGTCTCAGGAATCACCTGTTTCACTCTGTGCAGCCCTTTGTGTCACAGGTTTGTTTTTTGGTTTTTTTTTTTTTTTTTTTTTTTTTTTTTTTTTTTTTTTTTGGTGGTCCTAGGTACGTGAATGAACACTTTATCTACTGCATAAAAGAGCAGCTCTAGCTGGGGAAACTATTGTTTCCCATAAAAATGATGATGAAAAGAAACAGACTTCTATGTGAATTGTGTATTTTGCATTTTTAGTTACATATGATCTGATTTAGAAAAAGCCCAAAAGAGCACAGCTAAGGAAACCGAGAAATTGTCCTTTTCAAGGGAGAAGTCTTTTTGCTGTTAGAGATTCTGATTTCTTTTCCTCTGTGCCCCTTTTAAAGCAGGACAGATAACTGTAGTCAGTGAGTTTACCAGAAAATTAAAAGAAAGTCTTTATCATCATGTAAATAGAATAAAAACTATTCTAAAGCAGTCTTACTTTTTTTAGTGTGATTAGTGAATTTTGCTATTGCTTTATTGCACCTTAAATATGTTTGTGACTATTTTCCAGAAGTGAAGCTCACTGAGTAGTGTTCTAAAAGTTTTTAGATAGTCTTAGTCTTTAGGCATTTAAGTGAATGCAAGGTAGATCTGCAGAAAAAAAAAAAACACATTTCTGTTCGTAACTACACCAACTTTATTTCCTGTGACCTGCAGATATTAAATAAATAAAATTGCTATCTGTCTGCCTGTAAATCCTGTTTCTGCAGTGATGTTGTTTATTTTTACCTATGAAAATGACTGAATTATCTAATTACAGTTATGAATGCTTGATCAAAAAAAAAAAAAACAGTGTTGTAACAGGGGGGAGATGGAAAACTCAAGCAGTAGGGAAGGAGGAACCCTGAGTGTTTGTTAAACGTTCATGTTCTCCTCCAATAAGAGGCATTTCTTGATCAGTGGTGGCGGTTTTCTGTTTGGGTTTTTTTTGGTGGTAGTTTTTTTGTTTGTTTGTTTTTGTTTTTTTGCATGTTTGGAGTTTTTTGGATGTGATTTTTTGTGTTTTTTTATGTTTTTTTTTTTAAGGGGTAGGGCTGCTAAAACAAAGCATTCTGTTTTCATAGTCCAGATGTGTTTTTATAGAAACATAACCATGGTTTGACAAATCATAAAAGGTTTGTCAAAAACCTTTAAGATTATCAACCATCAACCCAGCATCACTGTCATGTTCACCACTAAACCATGGCCTATGCCATATCCACACATTTTTTGAATACTTTTAGAGATGATGACACCACCACTTTCCCGGGAAGTCTGTTTCAGTGATTTACAATCATTTTCATGATTTTTTTTTTCCTAATGAAAGCATCACACAAAGTTTCACATAGCACTCATAAGACTGGGAGACAATCCTTGCTCTTAAAATTCTGTTACCTGAGGTTTTTTGAAAATCAATCCTAAAAATAGCTGCACATGTCTATGACAAAGAATTACTAAAACAGCATAAATGAGAACATAAACTTTTCTGAGTAGCTGTTAGGAAAAACCTGCACAGTGAAGCAAAAGCTAGTTTTCACAGTAAACACTTTTATTAAAAAAAAAAACAAAACAACACAACAAAACTGTATTATCAGTCTGAGTTTAGTTGTTCACGAGATAACTATGTGTAAGACTTAATTCCTACCTAAAAAATATTTGCTTGTTTTCCTTGGCTTTTAGTTTTCTGTTGGAATGGGGTTTGGGAGGTGTTTTGGAGTTTTTTGGTTGTTTTTTTTTTTTTTTTTTCCTNTTTTTTTTTTTTTTTTTTTTTGCCTTCACATTATAAAAATACGTTTACTACTGTCTTAAAAGAATTAAAACATAAGTGAACTCATGCCCCTATGGGCAGTTTCTTCCTTAATTGATGTGAAATGAAACAGAAAGAAACTTGAGAAAAGTCAGAGTCTATCATGAATCCAGACTTGAACCAGCTATTTTGATTTCATGTCAGTGCTTTAGCAGTCATCCTGCTTTTATTTTATGATGAGACGTAGAGTCAAAACTGACATGAAAATATGCACTGATTGTAAACTGGTTTCACTGTTGTTCTTTGGGTCCGTGCATGTTCATTCCAGGAACTCTGTCTTAAATAGGCCTAAGCTGAGGTTGGAATGTTTGATGAGTTTGATTTGGCATTTCTCTAGAATCCCAAGGAGTATCCCTCAGAAATCTTTATTTAAATCTGCAGAGTAGCAAGGGGAATGCTCAGTAGTTCTTTTTAGGAAGTCAAGGAACCAAAACAGAAATGTCCTTTTTGGTAGGAAGATAAACTGGGGGGGAAGGGGGAGGAATACAAACCAAAGAAACCCCAGCACAAAGCCGAAAAAACACCCTGCTGAGAGTGAAAACACCCCATAAGACCTGTATTTAAATATTTATATTCCCCTCTCACTATTTTGACTCTGCATCAGAAATTACTATTTGTGGTTTTGAACTAAGAGCTGTGAGCATGTATCTCTTTGAAGAATTAAACTGAATAACCAAACTGTTTTCCTTCCATGGCCAGCCAGGCTGTTTTGGTGTTCTAAGCTGGTTGTGAATGCTGGACTGGTAACACTTCAGGTGGATGAAATTGGGTGAGAAAGATGTTGCCAATATTAATATGTTCAAAGCCTGACCAGGCTTTTTTCTTCTTTCGTACAAACTCCGTTTACCAGACTGGCTATCTGTAGCTGAGGTTTTGTATATTTTGGGAGTGTACGTGGACCTCCTTTTGTCTTCCTGTTTTGTTTCCATTTAAACACAGGTGACATGGAGTTACACAGCTGTCTTTGTATGATCCACAAATACATTGAAATACTAATGCAAAATTAATTACTGATAATATTAGTTTCAAATATAGAAATAGCTAAATAATTCTATAAATCCAATCATGTGATAATGTTTTAAGAAGGCAATATTGTTACTTAGGCAAGTGTTTTGAGCAAGCAGTTTGAAGGGTACCAAATGCTGGTGCAACCCTGTGTAGATTCTTTAATCACCACAGTAGAAATGGGGAGGGCTCTGGAATGTAGGTTGGAATGCGTGTTCCCTGATCCCCTAAGACAACTTGGACAAGAGAGTAATTAGAGGGGCAAAATTTGTGTCTCCTTTGTTGCTTGTACACACAAGAGGTTATCTATTGCTGTAAATTGGATTAGCTGTATAAACAGCAGCATAATTTATTTAAAGCCAGGTCTAAAAGACTTGAAAAAGAACAGTGGAAGAACAGAAAGGGGCTTGTAAAAGGAAGAGAGGTAGAGAGAATGCAGCTGTACTTTTGTACAAGTAACTGATTTAACTCATATATAGGGATGTATTTCAATACAGCAGAATTTCTTTGTGTTTTAACCATTGGCAATTTAGAGAGCTGGGGACTCAATGCTTCAGTAGAAGCTTTAAACCTGTATGTAAGGGCTTTTGAAATGCATATTTTATATCTTAGACCAACCATATTTCATAAATTATAAAGTCAATCACCACCTCCTTCTTCTGATCTATGAATATTCATCTTTACACTTCTTCCCCAGACAACTTGGAAAAATGGTGATGTGCCTTTGAAATGGATATATATAGTTATTTCTTTAAAGTCAATAACATAACTTCTATATAACTATTCTGGTGCTTGGATGCTGTTCAGTGTATGCTGAGCTACTGAAAGGAATGTTTTGGGCAGCTTCCCTGCTTGCAGCCGTGGCGATGGCATGAGAGGTGCACACGGGTGCCCCTGCAGTGCTTCTGCAGAGGTCTGAGGTGCACTGCTCCCTCCAGGCTTCTGCAGGGTTAAAATAAGACCACATTTCTCTCTTTCTGTAGGAACTACTCAGATGAACAAAAGTATAACTTACACTAACACAAACAAGATAAATTATGATTATTATTGACAGCATGTATCTCTGGACTAACTACAGAAAGGCAGTGCAGCTTGCTCAGAGATAAAAGGACTTTTTTTTGTGTGTGTATAGAATAGTTTTAATTTCTCTTTTCAGTTGGATCTTTAATAGATATTTTTTAGTTTCTCTTATTTTTAATTAGCATTTAAACACTTCCTGAAAATGATATTGGTATCTTAGTAAAATGAATCCCTTTTATTACTTAAATGAAAATGTGGGGCAGTTTCTCATATTTAAATAGGCTTCTTGACAAGAACAGTTAAAATTTTATTAGAGATTAGTGTATTGCACGTAATATGTATATTGATTTTTTTAATCTTGATTGTTGATTTTTACAGACCAAATCTGTCAGTTTGGTAAACAAGATGTTTTATTTAATCTCCAGTCTTTAATGCAGCCTTCTGAAAGACGGACCTTTTTGAGTGCAAAGTTCGTTGTCATGTTGCTGGTGTGTGTTTCTGACCAGAATGCAAAGTAGCTTGAATCCATACATTCTTTTTTTCCTGTACTGGGATAGCTGCCAAATCTATGTCAGAGATTAACTGCTGAATGTGTCAGCTGTAACAAATACAGTTCATTGTTTCTTGACTAGTTAACAGCTAGTTTAAAAGGCAGGGACAGGCTCAAATGAAAGGGAAGTACTGTACATTTTGTATCTAAAATCCTCAAGCATTTAAAACCACTGAAAAAAAGGAAAATTAAAAATCAGTTCTAGGAGGGATTTTTAGGTAGTTAAAAATACTTAGCTGATTCTTCAAGTCAAATATGGCAGGTTACTCCATTATCCAGTTATCTGACAAAATTATGGTCAGTTACAGGTAATTTTCAATAAAGGGTTCTATAATTCAATATCTGAGCTTCTGTTTCATTTCTGTGTAAAGTAAAACACCAACACCCATTTTCCCCTTTCCCTCTCCCCTCACTGCTCCCCCCCAAAAATCCTTCAAGAAAGCTCTCTTGAACTATTAGAATAATATTTGAGATACTAGTTAGATAAAGGATATCACAAGAAAGAAAAAGTTAGAAAAAATCCCAACTTATTTGGAGAACCTGAGAGGATGGAGATTATCCAAAATGAAGTGAAAAATCAGTTTAGAGGAGTAAGATAATAATACTCTTCCTCCTCACAGACATTCATCTTCCTATTATTAATATTTGGGATTTCTTAAGTTTGCAGGCTGTTTGCACAACGTTACAATAATGTAATATTCGTGTTTTGCCTATATTGTTTTTGGTAAATTTTCCTCTGCAAGTGAAATGTGAATTGTTTGCTGTGAACATTTAGAAGCCACTCTGTATTTAATTAGTTCTTTAAGCTTCATGTAGACCTCTTCTTTTCCAAATTTCAAATCAGTTATCCCAGCAGAAATGTTTTGCTATTCAAACTGCAGTTTTAGTATGTGTATGACATTTTTTGCTTTAATTTTATCTTAAAAGGTGTTTTTTTTATATATTCTGTCTTGTTGAGCTCAGCATGAAGATACTGCTAGCAAATGAAGATGAAAGGGGCTGTTGTAACAGGTGTCATATTCAGTTTCTTGCATAATAGGGAAGATTCAGTTTTTTTCTTATAGTGGTGACAGGCGATAAAGCTTTGTTGAGATGCAGAATTATTTTCTTTTACTAGTTCATTTGAGCACTGTTATTTTTAGATTGCATCAAGTGAAAGGTTTGGATGTTCTATTAGGCAGAGCAGAGACAGAGGAAGCCATGCAATGACATGTCAGTAATTTACCAACAGGAGGAAATTTAGGCTGTTATAGATCTATAAAAACTCAGCCAAACAAAAACATCCTCTGGAAAACAAATTGGGGTCATACTGAACAGGTGGTTTGAGTAAGTGGTTGGAAGCAAGCTAGACTGCTAGGTGAATTTTTAAATGCAAGGAAAGTTGTGGAAGAATCTACCGCTTAACTTCTGTAAAATAAGTTGTGTACATTAAGAGAGTGAAGTAGGGAGGAAAATGGTCTTTGCATAGCTAGAAATTCTAGGCTTTTGGTATAGATTTGTGGAATGAAATGTTACCTCTCAGCACACTGCCCGTGGTGCAGCCTATGCTGAGAGGAGTACTCACACTTAATGTGCAGACTGAATCCCAGACCTTCAGTGTTTGGCCCTCCTGCTCTGTGCCAGTCCCATGCTCATTCCCATACTTTCCTTCTTACACAGGAGAGCTGTTTTATTCCAAAGAACTTCAGGCGGTGCTTCCCCCTATGCAGGAATCAGAATGTTTTATTGTTGTAATGCATGATTGTCTGTATCTGTGGAAGAGTGGTTGTGATTCACTATCAGGATTTGTTTGTCTATCCTTAATGTGCATGGTAGAAAACAGGAGTGGGACTCTTTCCCTTCACCCCCTTCTTTCTCTTCTCCTTCTTCCTTTGGGTGGGAGACCTGTAAGCCTTAGGAAAAAAGCCAATTTCAGATACCTAAATAAAAAAAATCCAGTCATTCCCATCTGATATGCAAGCCGTCTTTAATTCAAGTTACACACAGCTCAGATCTTTCTGAAATCTCAACTGCTCCCACCATAATTTCCTACTGTTACTTTTAGTAACTCTTCTTGAGCTTGTTGGTGATGGTAGAACACATTCTGAGTTTATCCTATGCCTTCTTGAATCCAAGATCTTTTCAATTCATTATTGTAATGACAAGATTTTGTAAGGAGGCAAAAGAGGTATTAAAAAGGGCAAAGAAAAGCTGATGGCAAGGGGTAATGATAGGAAGGTTTTTGAACTGCAAGTGGAAGCCAAAATGAATGAGCAGGCAATTTCCATCCCATGATCTTAAATGAAATTGAGGATTCACTGGCAAATTCTGTATTTTTGTTTAAAAGGTAAAAGATGTCTGGCCAGTACAGGTTTGCCGCTCTTGCACAAGGCTGTATGTGTAAATATAGACTATAGTCTCATATACCAGAAAAATATAAGTAATTTTATTTTGTTACACCCTTTTCCAATATTCCAATGAAATCTGTTTTAATATTGTGTTCATTTCATTTTTAGGAATAAGTGTCCATGTGAGATGAGAAGAGGGGTCAGGGCATGTGAGCAAATGGGTTTGTTTACTCCAGAGTGGAGAGGGGATATATTTGGAGTCTTTAGCATTTCAAGAGTGGCAAGCGGAAGGAAAGATAATGATTCTTTAAAGTATGTGCTTGGTGAAGGAACAAATGACTTTGACCTGACTAAACAGCTGAAAATACAAAGATTACTTCGGTCCACAACAGCAAAGACAATTGGAACAGTCTTTAAAAAATATATGTATAAAATTAAGTGATTTTAAGGAGGTGACGTTGTAATGCTGTGCCTACAGAAAGACACTAGGATTTTTTACCCCAAAAGTGCTGTTCTCCTGATTTTTTGATTAAGTTATTTTTGGAATTAAACCCTGAAATTTCTTCTATAAGTCTATATTTGGTAAATTAAAAATTGCATTGAAATTAACTCTTTAATACTTAAAATAATCCATTATAATTATTGACATCTGTTAAGGAAATTTTCTAGAATTTCAGGTGTGTAAAATCTGGGCAATGATTTATCATGCAATGAGAATCATCTCAGTTTTCACTTACTTCATATTCTCATTATGGATTACTGATAATTAAGTCCAAAATTTGAGATGAAAAATAGGTAGCAGTTCACAAGTGCTTTGAAATATGACTGTAGAGTACACTCTTGTACACCAAAATAAATGGTTTCTAAATGCTTTGACTTCACAAAATATGAAGCAATTCTAAACAGTGGAAAAAAAATAGAAATTATGGTCATTAGAAAAACAGAAGCATTAACTTTTTTGTGGAACTGACAAAACCTCTTCTGGGTATGTTTAAAGAATAGTCTGGTATTTAGAGAAGTCATAGCCAAGTAAGTTTTGCCAAACTGTTACTGAAAACATGAAATGTTTGGTGTTTGGACTCTCTGCAGAGGAGACCTTAAGAAGTGACTCATCTTGAAGAGAAGAATTTTACTTGTGACTTTTGTGTATGTTTTAAAATAATTAATGTTAAGACAAACTTCTGCCTTTTTCCTATGGTTATGTCATTCTTTTTTTCAATGTAGCTGTTTTTTCTGGCCTTTCTGGACAGCAAAGAAGGCTGGATACCCAAAAGAGAGGGAAATGTTCTCCTAAATGTGCTCTATTTATGGTTTCAGTTAATGCTGTAGAAGCAACTCTGCCTAAGAAAAAGGAGAGAATCATAGTCCCAGCAAATAACTTATATTCAACATGTCAAAGTCTAGTTCCACACATTCCTTGAAAAGAAAAGACAAATGGAAAAGATCTGGAATGTTTCAGATCGTCTCTTATGAAACAGCAGTATAGTTGGCAGAATATACTTCTGAATTTTGTAACTTAGCAAACTTTTTTTCTTTTATTTGTAAGTACTCTGCATTGTAAACCAAAGTTTTTTAGGCTCTGTTTAAAATTATATTGCTCTGTCATTTAGATTATAAGGTTTACCTGGAAAAAAAAAATACAATATTAGTCACATTTTGTTAATCAGATACATCTGATGAATATCAGTGTAATCAGTGAGGGAAAGAAACTTATGCCACTACTAATGTTCAGTTCATATGATTTGGAAGTATATCAAAATATCCAAGTATATGTCAAAATACACAATTTATTTGTAGTTATGGTTTCTGGAAGAAAATGTTTTCCAGTTGTTTATTCCCAATTCTGTTAAATCCTGTTTACCACCTTATAATTGCTTGAACATGTTTTGTTGGATCATAAACCTTGGACCCTTGTATTCCATCAGAAAACATGGATAACACTTTGTGATGTACACGAGCTCACACAGGTTTAGAAGATACTAATTTCTTCCTGCTTCCATGTAACTGCTCTTGCGACTTTTTTATACATATTATTCTAGTATCTAATACAGCCTGATTGTCCTCAAGTTTTTGAAAACACCTTGTTTCTGTTTCTGGTCCTTGTTCAAATGCTCTACCAGGCTCACATTAAATCATTAAATGGCATCATAACTCCAATTTAATATGTCCTTTGTTGATACATCGCATCAAGGGTTCCATATTAGAATACAGTCTTTAGCTTTTTGCAAAACACTATCCACAGGATTTCCACTTGTGTTCCCTAACCAGGTTTGGCTAGGTGCAATTCAGTGAGAGGCCTGTAATTTAGAAATAAAGCATTGCTTTTAAAAACACCTCTGCAAAAACCTTCATTTTGCTACTTTATTCTTCATTTTTTGACATATTAAATCTTGTGTCAAATCAATGTAAATGAATTAACTTAAAATATTTGTGGTGTGTTTTTTCTTTGCTTGCAATGTCTTAATTCTGTGTTTTTAAAAAAGGTAACAGTATAATTAAAAAGACTTCATATCTCTCATGATATCAATATATTTTATACTTTTCCCTCTAACTGGAGAAGAAATTCTATGTCAAAAATTAAATCAAAAAGAATACTCTTGAATACATACTAGGAAAAATTAAAAGAATTTAAAGCAGGGGTTTCTGAGGCAATTGCACATGAAGATGACTTTTTTTTTTAAAGTACTGAAGAACTAAACCAAATTAAAAGTACAGTTAAGAATAGGGAATGACATTGTAGATCTGAAGGAAAGAATGCCTACCTTTAGTTCTTGTGAATACTAAAGATATGAAAAATTATGTAGGTCCACAGACAGACTTAATTAAAATTAACAGGCCTTTTTCCCAGGGGAAACCATCTCCATCTTTGCTTTGCGATGCAATTTGTAGTAAAGCTAAATTGAAGGTTGAGTGCTTGCAAGTTTGTTTTGGTATGCAGCCAGTTATGAGCTTCTCCACCAACCTAGCTCCATATAATCTTCCTGACTGTGAATCTACTGGTGTCTGCCCTTGGGAAAGGGTGAAGTTTACATAGAAGATGGGGTTTAGGTACTGCAGTGTCTTTGACTGGAGATGGCTGGAGAGTCAAGTGATGGATGATACAATGCCTTCCCTGTTTCTCAGCCTTCTTTTCTCCATTATCTACATTCAGCAAGGCCTTAAGGGTGAAAGAACGCTTGTTCTTCCAGTTATTTAAAGCAGGGAGGTGCTTATGAGTGGATTGCACTGCTAGTGTAGAACATGGAAAGGGAGGGATGACTCTACTACATCATCCAAGTGTTGTATCTGCTTATGTCTGTTTTCTAAAGCTGTTTGTATTTCCCATAAAATACACATTGCATTGTGAAGAAACACAGTGCAAGTGGCATAACAGACCCTAAAGGAAATAATGTGCTGTTCCCATAATCTGTCTCTGTGAAGAGAGCAGTCATGTATTGTCTTCGACAATCACATTTTTTTACTGCTATCACTTAAAAAAACTTTTATTTGTCTGGCATCTGCTGGATATATTCAAGAAGCAGCAGTTCTGTGTAACTGATCTTCTGACCCAGTTACCTCAAATTACTTTGTCTTCTGTTTGTGTTAAGAAGTTATTCACATACACACACTGTGAAAGAGTGTAATGCTGCAGGCTTGTATTTGAACTGGTTCTCTGGTTGGATGACTGCTGCTGAGCCTTTATAATGAATTTCTGTATGAATTTCTGAATTTCTAAAATCAAATCTGTAAGGATTTTTCAGAATATTTATTATCAAGTTTTGGCCTCTCTGTATGTTAATGTTAGTGGTACGTACAAAGTACATGTCCCAGTTAATTAGTTAATTCAGGGTTTTCTTTTTTTTTCCTTAATTGGTTAATTTACAGTAACAATTTTATGTTATGAAGTTCCTCCCACTGTCTCTGTACATAAATAGGTTTCTTATTAAATTATCTCCACCTGGTGGCAGCATGTCATAGCTAGCAAGGGAGTAACAGGCAGAAATGGAGCATTTTTTAATTTAACAGAAACATAACATCAGAGCTAGTTAAATCAGATGATTCATTTATTGCTTAAAAAAACCCTTTAAATATGCATGAAATATTTTATAACTGAATGTGGTGTCTTGTATGTAATTGGATCTCTAACTGATAAGTATCCCATGCCTTCAGAATGCAAGTTGATTGCCATAAGTTCTGTTGGCACAATTGTATTAATGTCTGCATTGCTTCCCTTAAGAAGAACAATGCAGGTATTTTGATGGGGGAAGCCAAATTCAAGAGTGTTTAGCATATATATTCTGCTTATTCTTGTAGTTATAAAATATGGATTAGTCTGTGCGGCATTTGCATAATGTGTTTTCTTGGAGCATGTTTTGTACTCTGTTGCAAAGAAATGTTCTTTGCTGAAGTGCTGAATTGCCAGTTTTCCTCAGTGAAGAAAAGAAACGTTTTCAGAACAATAAGCACAGTATCAACAGTATCTTATGAAAAGTCTTGAGGTAAATTCTTAAAAATAGATTTTAATATCACAGTTGTCCAAACAAGGTTTGCATTTGAAGCACTGTGCAAACAATTTCATATGATTTAAAAAAAATTCTATGTATGATTTAAGATTTTTACAGAAAGACATAATTATTTGTTTATCCACAACTGAGTGGCCTT
>VYZQ01050721.1:22269-38071 GCA_013400655.1 Mystacornis crossleyi
TGAGTGGCCTTTTTTATTATACAAATGGTCATCTCTTTACATTTCCATCTTATACTTCAAGAGTATCCCAGAGTGATTCTGAGGGTTCAGTTGAAAAGGAAATTAGATATTATTGTGTATTTTCAAAAAATTTCTATAACATAAGGAAGCTACAGCATGCCTGGATGGTGTAAAGTGCTTTGACCAGCTTAAATCTTGTATGGAAAGATGCTTTTAACATCAGGGGGATTTTTAAAGCAGTGGTTATGTCTTTTTTCTGTGGAAAATATTTAGATTTGGGGTAAAAAAGAAAAATTAGCAAAATGTGTTTAGTTACTATAGCCTGAAGCTACAATGATCGTAAAAAGATTGATTTTTTTTCCTAACTAAAAAATAAGTCATAATGTCAAAACATTTTGGTAAGAGCCAATTAACAGCTGACAACTTCTAATAAATCATGTAGTTTTGATTAAAAGCTTCTAAATATATTTGTTTACATGTAGTGTCATTTGACATCTGTTACATTAACAAACTTTGAATCAAATACCCCAATTTTTTAAATTTATGGGCTTTTTTTTTTTTTTAATAGACCTCTGGGTTCCTTTGAAAAGGAGAAGTTAGCCATTTTATTGCTGAGTTTAACGTTACTTTGTTGAACAGTGTAATTATTTTGATATAACTATTTACAACATATACTGGATTATGATGAGTTCTTTAGTGGTTTAAACACAACTATAAAAGACTTAAAGCTTGAGAACCTCCTGTGGAAAAGCTAAAAACTGGCTTGATTTTGGTAGTTTTTTTCCTTTGGCTGGGTTTTTTAAGAGGAAAATTAAAAAGTAGAGAATAGGCTGACACCATATGAAAGGAAGTTCGTATCTTTGTGGCAAAATCCATGTTCTGTTCTCAGATCTTTACTTGATGTGTGTTTGTATGTTTGTGGGGTGTTTTTTATAGTTAAAATACTGCTCATATAATCCTTCCAGCTGAGAATTACAGAATTTACCTTTGCTAAAGTCCTCTTAGGATTAATGGGCCACAGAAACCGTTTCCTATAAGCAATGAACAGAAAAACAAGGGACACAAGGAGTTAATGCATCATTTCTGTGCATTGAGTCTTAAAACTCTTAGAAGTCTTGAAAAGGTTGTGCTCACCTTGCTTTTCTGTTGTGTGAGGTGCGTAAAATATGAATTCAGAAAAGGGAAGGGGAAGGGAAAAGAATCCCAGCCTAGCAAATTATACTTACATAGCTGAATAACCAGTCTCTCTTATAAACCATAAATATGGGAATATTACATTGATTTGTCATACTGCATTAATCTAATAAAATTGGCTGAGGCAAAGTTTGTTAGGTTTTTTTTTTTTTTCTTTGTATATTGCGCATTTGTGTGGAAAAAGGATTCCACTTTTCTCTGATCCATCAAGGAGTTTCAAGGCTGAAAATATATTTCTGAATTTAATAACAAATTTCTAGTTATTACTTAAGAGCTCTAAAACTGAAATTCACCTAAAAAAGAGATTAGATGCTAATTTAATCTTCTTTCTTGGTTTATTTTGTAGTATATTTCAGCCTGCAGGTGTTGAGCTTACCAGTTCTGATGAGACCAGGCACTATAAGCTGCAGGGTAACAAATATGAAAAAAAACTATCATTAAAGAAAGTGAAATTTAAGCAGTGAAGAATTTCCTGCTTTACTGACTGCAATTTTTTTTTTTAATTGTAGAAAGCTATTACTACTTTTGGCTTTTTCAATCTTACAATATTGATAAAATGAGAAACACTGAAGGTTTGGGGAAAGGTCTGATTTGACTTACAGAACTCCAACTGGAATTTTTGAGTTCAAACCATGTACTAAGATGTTTTCATACTGCTTCAGAGATTCAGGCCACAAGTTGCTGATTTTCTCACAGAAGATTATACCATTTGTAGGTTTGATGATTTTTGTTGGCCTTCTGGGAAAGCCAAGACACCTTCTGTTGCTCTTTGCTCTTGTCCCTCGCTTTGAGGTGAAGGGACATATCCCAGTGAAGCTGCCTTCTCTTTTGTTGTGCATCAGCAGGAATAAGGACCCAGGACTAGGAAAGTGGGAACTTCTTGTTGGGGAAAAAAGGATGTCAAGCCCCTGTCTGATAAGATCTGTGCTAGTTTAGACAGTCTTGAAAATTAAGATCTTTGCCAGTTTAGACACTCTTGGAAATTTTATCCCCACTGGCATTTCTTTAACCAGGCACAAAGGGTGCAGTTCAGATGACACTGTAAGCCTTCAGTGTGCACAGCAAACACTAATGTTGTGGTGTTTTAACTGACACGGGTGATGTCTGGATTTCAGGGAGATGAGAGTCGTTCAGGATGGCCCGAACAAATGAGCTTGAAAAGAGGGTTACATCCCTGAGGTATTTTAGAGGAATGGGACAATGTGATAACCAGAACATCCATTTCCGAGTGGGCAGCTCACCCTATTGATTAGGCTGGGCTTTGGTGTCTGCCAGGCTTTGCAGCTTGGCGTGATGGGCACAGGCTGTATGTGGTGGGAGCTGCCCTTGGCCTGTGCTGTCAGGAGATGCTCAACAACAAGGACTTGGGTCATAGGAACATGTTCTTCTCCCAGAAGGTGGTCAGGCACCGGGGCAGGCTCACCAGCAAGTGGTTGCAGCCCCAAGGCTGCCAGAGCTCAAGGATCATTTGGACAATGCTCTCAGGGACAGGGTGGGATTGTTGGAGTGTCCTGTGCAGGGCCAGGAGTTGTACTCAGTGATCCTTGAGGGTCCCTTCTAACTCTGCATATTCTGCGATTTCTGATAGGAAGCCTGTGGCTGCCTAGTTTCTTCTGCACAGGTGCATATCTTGAACCACATTCATCGCTTGGTAGAGTTTATTTTGGTAAAATCAGTGTTGTATGGCACTGCTTGGTGTGCAGATTTTGTTTGGTTAGTGTTTTGGGGAGTGGACGCTTGTTTGTGTGTGAACTCACACCACTGAGAGTTACCAAGACTTCTTTGGATTTAATTTTGCTGCGTGCTATGTTGAGGAAAGAAAACCAAGGAGATTTTGAAAGGACAGTCATCAAAGTAGACTCAATAATAGACTCAGTGAGATATTTGAAAATGTTATTAATGTAAGCCAATTATTAGATTAATACTTGGAAAAAAATGACGTAGTAAATAAGGACATCTTCTCTAGTATTTATAACTTATTCCTTCTCAAAAATTGACTTGAAGTGCATTCTATTTGTTGTTATGATATCTGAAATAGTTGAATAAAGTGTATTTAAGTTCCTTTCTTTATCATAGATGCAAGCCCTTCAAATAGTGTGCATTTGAGAGCCTGTGAAGTACTTGTGAAACATGAAAAGAAGAAAACAATAACTCTTCTGGAACTCGCTTCGGAATCTTATTATGTAATACCTCAGTAACTGTGTACTTTAATACTTTTGGCCACTTCCTCCTCTTTTGACTCTAATATCTGCTGTAAATTGCACTGAATTCCATGCTCTTTTCTTAGCAATTTTGTTACTGTTTAGAGCGAAAGTGACTTTTGCAGAGTCTTTTTTTAGTGATTTTTTTTTTTCCTTGAAGTACCTTATTATTAAGTTATTTTTCATTTTCCCTTTCAACACTTTTAATCTGAACTAATCTGTGAAAAAGGTTCAGGTCTCTGAAAGCAAAGAATTTTTTAGGGTAAGAAAAACAAATATAATCAAACAACTCTATTGTTTGGAGTCATGTTCTTGCTTCTTCTGTACAGGGAATATGCATTCAATTGAGTTGGTAATGGAACCTATTCTATAAACTGACTTCTAAGCCCTAAAACCTTTTATTTAGATGCTCTAAGTAGGCTGTGAACATGGATACTCTCTGTAGAGGTCTGCTTAGAATGACCTTTAATAAATTTCCTATGATGTGACATGGAATTTTTGTTCTCCATATTGCCATTCATTTCAATATTGAAGAAATGAAAAAAATCCAAACAGCTGAATGTTTATAAGATGACATATCTTTACCTATGCACTTGCTGCTGCCTCCAAAAGAGCTGTATAATCAGATTTTCTTCAAGACATGTTAGGGTGGTATATAAAATGATTAAGGAGTTATAAGATATCACTACATCCCTGTTGATATTTAAGGAATTAATTCTACTCATACAGTAATTAAGGCTGATTCATAGGCTGGTGCTAATAAAGAAAACGTGCAAAATATAAGTGCACAACCAACTCCCTTTTTTTTTTTTTTCTTTTGTATTTCTTCACAGGGCATATCCTGTCTGGCAGTCGTTGTATATATCCCAGTATTTAGTAATTTTTTAGACAGCAAAATCTTTGTGAATAAATAGGATTTATTCATTCATTCTGTTTTGAGGATAATTATGGTTATATAGCGCCAATTAAAAAATATATTGCATTTTTCATATCTTTCTCTGGCCTCTAAGTCGAAACAGGACAATGAGGTAAAATTTTACATTTCTATTTGTTTACTGACAGAATAAAACTAGGACTGCTGGTTTATTGCTGAGGTTGCCAGGACATTTTCATCTGGGGGGATTGAATCCATACTGTGTCAGAAAGACAGATGAACTCTTAAACACTCAATTGCTTTTCTGGTGGTTCTCAAGCTTGGAGTTCGTCCAAGTGTATTTCATGGTGTGTCTCAATATAGTGCTGGCACTTGGGTGCTTTGAGTTGAAACCAGGTTTTCTCTACTGCCTGTAACTCCTGTAACTTCTGTACTCCACTATTAGTGTGAAGCACTGAGGGTTTTGTTCCTAATTTTATATTCTTAAACAGATGTATAAACTTTTGTTTTGTCAGAATTTAAGACTATATCCAGTGTTGAAATTTAGCAGCTACCCTATTTAGAGAAGTGAATGTGTATCCTTAATAAGACTGAAATTTCAGCTGCCTAAGCCACTGTGCACTTCCGGAAAAGTTAGCATAAGTCAGTGATGTGCAGCTTCTCAATTTAAATGGATATTTTGGGGATTACACTGAATACCTAAGATTCATGTTTGTGTTGCATGTTCACTTTGAAATCCTCTCTGTATTGCTTACATATGTGAAGCTGCTGTTGACTTTGCTCCCCTTTTGCTTCTGTGTCCCAATTGTAGTAATATTTGTGATGTAGTAAAAGTAAGAATGGCTTATACTTAAAGCTGCAGCTCAGTGTGCACCATTTTATCACTAACTGAAATTCTGTGTCGTCTTGTGGGGTACGTGGTATAGGTTTGGGGCGTTTTGTTTGGGTTTTTTTCTTTTTCTGTTTGTTTAAGGTACCTGCAATAGGGTTCTTCTACATTGTAGTGATATGAAGGTTTTAGAAATGAAATAATTTGATTTTTGGATCTTTGATTCCAACATGAGTAATTTAAAAGTGTGATACTGGGATCATCTGAAGATTATTGTGTGCACATACTGTAATGTTTAGAAGGATTTCTTCCATGATGTGATCACATCTACATCTGGTAAGTAAAACATATGCTAATTTCTACATCTGTGATCAAGTTGAGGTAGTTATACTCTTGTTCACTCGGCAAAAAAGCTAAATTTCTGAGTTCCAGCTCTCTAAATTTTCACTGCATGCAGAGAAAGAAGAATTCTTATCTTTCCCAATAGCAGGAAGTCATTAAACTTCCAGTCTGTTTGCATGATCAGTTTGAGGATGAAAAATATCCATATACCCATTTTTAGTTTGGAAATAAGCAGCAGTCAGTTCAATATTTGAATAAGATCTTTCTTTAATGTACTCAAAATGTTTTAATCTTCATCAGTTGCAATAATGGAAAAGTAGTCGAAGAGGAAATAATGGAAAAAGGTCTGAGAGTACAAAGTATGGTAGTTTTTTATATCTCTGGATAGATTTTAGGGAATATAGCTAAAAGATATTTCTAGATTCAACAGAAGCTTTTTCAGCACAGAAAATAATTTTGTAGTATGTCACAAATATGAGGCTTAGCTCTACAGAAAGGAATAAAAAATGTAAATGTCTACCTAGAACGTATGCAAACCCCCAGGGTTAAATAAATTTTCTTTCAAAATGAGATGTTTGTTAACTTGTTGTTAGAGGTTGGGTGTTTTCTTTTTTTTTTTTTTTTTTTTTTTTTTTTTTTTTGTTTTTGTTTTAGTGTGGGTTTTTCTGTTTCTTAATTACAAATCTTTCCTTACCATCACTGAGCATACCACTGATTTTTATCATGAACTATAAGAATAATAAATTTTTAAAATGTTCTGTTCCAAGAGTCACATATGAATGCTACTAGTTGCATCTATAGAGCTGTTAGGACTTGCAGTGATGATTCTTTTTTAACATATTTTTAATTATATAAAATTGAATATGTGTTTGTCTGAAGTGAAATAATCAGGAGAGGGACTGACAAAAAGACGTGTATCACTGTACTGCATTTATACAGTTCCTGTTTCATTGTAAAACATTCTTGCAGGTTTTGGATGGATGTCTGTAACTATACAGATTCACATAATTCTTAAATCTTTTTATTTATCAAGGTGAACTCTGTAATGGTACCCAAAATAAAAGCAATTTATGAGAGTTCAGATTTCCAATTTCTCGGACTGAATTCAATAAATCATACAAGCCACATACATTTCAAGGCAAACTCTCTCATTAAATGGGTTGATCTTCTCAAGGAAAACAGATTTTTACTTTCTCATCCTTGTATGGGTCAGGAAAACACTTCTCTTAGTTGTTTGAACTTCTGTTTACAATGCTGAGACATCAGCCACTTCCTACAAGAATTCAGATGGTTTGTTTTCTTATCTAGAAAACATCTGCAGGGGTAGGAGAACAGCTTCCCTACATGCTATTCTTCTACCATTTCTCGCCTAATCTGACCACAATTAAACAGCAGCTTGTATTTGGTGATTTTGTTAGTGATATCATTTCAGGGAAAAGAGAGAAACATCCATTCTTTCCCCCACCCTCAGGGACACTATCAAATATTAAGTTTGGTTCTGTGTGACTTTCAGATGGAAAAAATCTAGTTGTGAATTCTAAAATTTCATCTGGTTGATAAAGAACTTGAGATCAAATAAATGTCAATAGGGAATAGAGGCATAAGAGAACATGCATCTAAAAGTTCTAGTGTGAAAAGAGAGCTGCTGAATGAAGGTGTTTTTAGGAAATTATATTAATTGACCATCACTACTGAAAATGAAGTGTTGAACAGTAATATGTATTAGGAACACTTTGATTGAAGTGTCTAAGATCACAGAATCCCAGCACGGTTTGGGGTTGGAAGAGACCTTAAAGATCATCTTGTTCCAACCTGCTGCCATGGGCAGGGATACCAGTAGACCAGGTTACTCAGAGCCCCATCCAGCCTGGCTTTGAACACTTCCAGGGATGGGACAGCCACAGCTTCTCTGGGCAGCCTGTGCCAGGGCCTGACCATGCTCACAGTAAAGAATTTTTTTCCTACTATCTAATCTAAACCTATTCTCTGTCAATTTGAAGACATTGCCCTTTGTCCTGTCACTTCAGGCCCTTGTAAATAGTCTCTCTCCATCTTTCTTGTGGGCTCCCTTCAGATACCGGAAGGCTGCAGTTAGGTCACCCCAGAGCCTTCTCTTTTCCAGCCTGAACAATTCTCTCAGCCATTCCTCATGGCAGAGCTGCTCCATCCCTCTGATCACCTTGTTGTTCTCCTCTGGACTGGCTCCAACTGGTCCCTGTCCTTCCTGTGCTGGGAGCCCAGAGCTGGATGCAGCACTGCAGGTGGGGTCTCAGCAGAGTGGGGCAGAGGGGCAGAATCCCCTCCCAACACCTGCTTATGAGGCTTAATTGGGGATTAAAAAAAAATTATTTTCTTTATTCAATGACTGGAGAAGGATCTGGAAAGAAGGGAGCCTGTATGGTAATGGTATTATAGTAATGAACACTAAGCATAACAACAGTCTAATGAGAAACTATTAGAAGCTCTTAAATCCTAAAACTGAAAATAGTGATTTGTATAAGAATGTTCCTTATTGCTTTCCTTTAAATCCTGGGCTCTAGAGTATCCTCTAGCTATGCTTTTACAGTGTTTAATAGAAATATGAAAGAAATTAAATGCAAAGAGAATGGAAAAGTTTCTTACACTGCTGAAATTCAAGGCTGTGTTATCTCTGTCCATTCAATTTTTTTTTCTTTTTTTTTTTCCCACTAATGGGAAGACCCAGAGTAGTCTTGCTTCTTCTTCTTTGCATTTATTTTTTTGTGCTTGGGTGGGATGGAGAGGTATCTGCCAGAGGAGTTCGTTGTCTGTTCTGCTCAAAGTCCTGCTCTAGAGACAGCCTTACTTTCCATCTCTCAATGCAGTAGGAGGCCAAAATATGGAAGTACAAGTTTACTCTCCTTCTGTAAATTAATACGCCTCCAAACCTTTCATTTTATTGTCTCTTTAGTGTAACTAGCTAACAGAGCAACATCACAGTGGTTTATACTGGACTACATGTTGTAGCCAAGACAAATGTGAATGAAAATAAACTTAGGAAATTTTTAATACCCAAGATAATTTACACACCATAAGGTTTTTTCCATATGTCCAGAGCAAGTATTTAGTTCTAAAATTTATGCAATTTTTTTTGTAGAACTTTTTATGATTGGAATGTTACAGCTTTTCTTTTGGATCCTGTTACTCCACAGAGATTAAAATGAAAAAATATACTATGCGCGCTTAAGGATTCTCTTCACTGTTTTTTGGTTTTTNTTTGTTTTTTTTTTTTTTTTTTTTTTTTTTTTTTTGTGTGTGTGTGTGACTGATGTATTCACAGGTATGCTGAACTTTCAGTTTAGCTCTTCCCAAATTACAAACTTGGTGATGAAATCAGCAGAAGAATTGCATGGCATTCACAGAGCCGTAGCAAATAATTTCTTTTTTTCTTGGATACCTTCTCAGCAACAAAGTGAAGTTCCATCAAAAGACGTGATTTCAGTGACAGAAATACAGTCTTTGGATTGACTGTTCCTGAAATGTAATTTTGTGTATCAAGCAAATGTCAAAAGAAATAAAAGTTACATTCAGTCTAGACTTAACTTTTGACAGTAGTTTCAGAATAAATCTTTGAGATGAGTTGTAAATTCTCACCCCACCTAATGCTGACACATGAAATTGAAGAAGTATATTCATTAATAAATCTTTTTCCTTTTTTTCACGGTGCTGTAGAACATCAATTGTAATAATGTGATCTTAAAATTTATATAACAGGCTTTTCTCTTTTTTCTTCTGTGGGGAGCTATCTCAAAATGTGGATATAAGACTTAGGTAATAAAATGTCACTTAAACAGTTGTGCATGATCTCAGCAGGATCAGCTTTGCTGACTTACTGAATAGTAAATATATTTTTTTATATTGGTCTAATGCAGAAAAAATTTTACTTTTGATAACTTGACTTCTATTATAGTTTATTACACTTAAAATGGTAACTACAACAAGCTTTTTTGATTTCATCTAAATCAATGTACTACTGCATGTCCAGTGTTATAAAATATTTTCAATAGTTTTTATAAAAAATGAAATTAAGGTCTCTATAACTTAAGATTAACCATCTGTACTTTTTCTATTGAATTTGAATTTTCATATTTATAATTAGTCCATTAAAAGGATCATTCAAATGAAAAGAATTGCTTTTTTCTAAATAAAAGTAGAAAATGCAGATTGTGCAAAGTGAATTTGCACAATCAGCAGTATTAAAGAAACAGGCCTTGATTAGAAATGAGTATAAGGATATGCAAAGCAGTTTGAAATGGAATACCCTAATTCTATTTTGTAGTAGTTTAGTTCGCATTTTCCCCTTTTGGGAGATAAGAACAGGGAGGAATACAAAGCAGGCACCAAACTTTAAAGAATATAATGAAGTTTATTGCTACAACTAAGTAAAATGGAATAAAAAGGAATTAAAGCAAATTAACCACCTTTTTCTCCAGCACCTCCTCATCCACCTATAATATAAAGACACAAAATCATTTCAGTCAGTTTGCCACTCTATAACAATCTTTCGTCAGTCCATTTAGAGAGAGAAGTCTCTTTTGCTCAGCTATGGAACTTTTCCACAAGAACAATCTTCTCATGGCATCCACGTCACAGCACAACCACCGTCTGGGGTGGTTTTCTGTTGACATGTGAGGGTCCCTCCCCTTGATTACAGCTTTCACCACAACTGTGTTCGAGGATTCACTTTTAACTACAGGGGTACATGTTTAAGGATGAGCAATTCCAGAAAAACAAAAGTTTTCTTCATCTATCTCCAGGATATCTCCCCTCGCTATAGAGAGAAAACCTGAGGGAAAAAAAAAAATCTAAAGTCCTTCTGTAGGTAGCTCCTCTCATCAGAGCGGGGCCGAGGTGAGCACTCCTCCAGGCCTGCACCTCGGTGTGAAGCAGTCCAGGAAAGAAGAAGAGAGAGGAAAAAAGATCTAAAATCATCTTCATCTCTAGGAACAGAGATTTCCTTCTTCCTCATCTATCCACGTGTAGCACAGGCACTTTCGCTTATGGAACAGAGGTTTTTTGGTTCACCTCATCTATCCTTTGTAACACAGACAGCTGGACAGCTCTTTCCCCCCCAAAGCTTATAACGAAATTACAAGGGAGTCTCTAACATATCTTAGTCCATCACCACAGCTTTACGAAAGAATTTCAGTTTTCTAGCATCTCCTCTTTCTCTTCTCTCTAGGCTTCAGACCTTTCTTCTGTGTCTGCTTTTCTTGGTAAAGGATTGGTATTTATAGGTTTCATCTCTCAGAGAAAAAACTTAAAGCACTGAAGGGGTTAATCTTCCCGTGCTGGGACCTTGAAAACTGGACCTTATCTTTCTCTGCCGCTGAAGCGGCAGCTCTGCCTGTGCAGCTGCTTGTAGCCAGAGCTGGGTTTCGGAGCGAAGGGGGGATATCTCGGCCCACACTGCTAAGCAGCAACTTGGGGCTGTGGCCCAGCCCCCCAGCCTGGGACCCAGCGCCCGGGGCCCAGCCCGGCCCGTCGGGAGAGGCCAGCCTGCACAGGGCCGGGGGCCGCCAGGGCCGAGGGGAGAAAGGCCATGGCCCGGCCCGGCCCCCGCCGGGCCACACAGGTTCGTGTTAGCAGGGCCCCACCGAGCCGGCCCAGCCGCACTGGGGCTTAGCGGGCCCTCTGTTACCTCTGCCAATGCCGGAAAAACAAGAGAGCGATTCCCACCTTGTCTTTCTTTAAATGCTGTATTTACAGAGGCGTAACCCTTCTCTCAGTGGCTCAGTAGAGCTGTCTGTATTCAAATTAGTTAATTGATTGGTTCTATGAAGTTCTGGAGGAAGTTGTACCTGTTGCAGCAAACATCACTTCCCCGAAAAAACATAGCCAAAAGAAGAAAAAAAAAAAAAACAAACAAAAAAAAACAAAACAAAACAAACAAAAAAAAACAAAACAAAACAAACAAAAAAAAACAAAACAAAACAAACAAAAAAAAACAAAACAAAACAAACAAAAAAAAACAAAACAAAACAAACAAAAAAAAACAAAAAAAAAAAACCCTGAAAAGCAGGAAGGGTGCTAAGGCATGACATATTTTTATTCTAATTCCTAGCTACTGTCATCTTCTCTCTTTTCCCCTTGGTCAAGGATTTGAATCTGTTATTTTTTTGAATGTGATATAATCTGTCTTTAGTATTTAGCTCCATTCACCTGAAAAGTTGATTAGAAAATTTTAAATATTGAATAAAGTTAGATAGTTTTCTAGGGAGCTTACCTACTGGTGGTCAAAACCCTTACTGGTTGACATTATGAGAAGACCTGTTTGCAAATATAGAGGATTTTCCTGTCTTTACTTGGATCCTGAGGTTCATTCATCTGTAGGAAACTTTTGCTCCTTAGTAAGATGTTTTCCTTGGCCATGGGATGAATGGGAGCCCTGTCTGGGTCCCCAGGTTCTTTACTCAAGTGTTCAGAGCTTGTAGTCACCTCAGGATTTCCCCTATTGATGTCAGTGGTCCCCATGAATAATTATCAAAGAGAAGTGGCCTTGGAAATAGATGAGCCTCAGCAATCTCTGCCGTGTCAAGGTTACTTATCCTGGGAAAGCAAATCCATGGGCCAGGTCAGGATGGGGGTAACTGTCACTCACAGGAGGAGTCCCTCATGGGACCCATCAGTTCTGCTTTTTTGGCACTTTTTGCTTCATTGCTCAGGCATGGCCAGTCCAAGTGCCTTCCAAACAGAACTTGTTCCCACTTTCCTGTTGCCAGAGCTGATCCTGTACTTGTCAAACAACCAAACCTATGCAAGCCTTATATTTGAAGTTTTTAAGCCTACCTCAGTCCATATTCTGGTGTATCCTGTGTTGTCACAAAAAGATTATGTGATTGATTAAAAATTCATTACTGAGATTGAACAAATTAATATAAACAGTATGAAGTGTCTTGATTTTGCCTGGGATAGAGTTAATGTTTTCTTTGTAGCTGGTACAGTGGTGTGTTTTGGATTCAGTGTGAGAATGAGGTTGATAACACACTGGTTGTTTTGTTTGTTGCTAAATAGTACTTACACTAAATCAAGGATTTTCCATGTCTCATACTCTGCCAGTGAGGAAGTGCACAAAAAGCTTGGAGGGAACATGGCTTATTCACCTGACCTGAACAGTCCAAAGGGATATTTCATACCACAGAATATCATACTCATACTCATATCAAATGTGGGAGTTACCTGGGGAGAGGCTGGGTATCGGTCAGGGGGTGGTGAGCAATTGTATTGTGCATCACTTGTCTTTGTTGGGTTTTATCTGTCTCTCTCCCTTTTATTACTATCATGATTACTATTATTTTTATGATGATATTTTACTTTGTTTCAATTGTTAAACTGATTTTATATCAACCCATGACTTTTAGTTTTGTTTTCCTTGTTCTCCACCCCGTTCTACTGCTAGGGTGGAGGTGAAGGTGAGTGAGTGACTGCAGGGTATGTCACTGTCGACTGGGGTTAAAGTATGACAGTCCTTTTTGATCCCCAACAAAGGGATCAAAGGCTTGAGATAATGACAGATCTGACCAGAGCATGTTAGAACAAATTTGTTGTAAGCATTCTTTGTGTAGGTTTAGTATTTTTTGGTTACAATGTTGATTTATTTGCTATCAGAGTTGTACTTGTTCTCAGGGTTAAGACTTGCTCTGTGTGTTCCCTGTGGTGATGTTTATCCTCCGTGGGGCCTGAGCTAAGGTTATCATTTTGTACTTTGTAGTAGAAGAAGGTAATGTGAAGGGCTTATAATATGATAGCATTGCTGGGCATGAAACTGCTCTGGTACATGTATTCAGTATACCAGGAGTCACCTGTTGGGAGCTATTATTAATAACACCTTTTGGCTTTTCTCCTTGGAGAGTCAGCCTGTGGGGGAGATATGTCTCGTTTGCCTCTGGGCTGATTAAAGTAGCTTTCAAGAATTTTAAAGGTTCAATATCCTCAAAACAAACCTTGTCCTTTTGCTAGGAACTAGCACATTACTGAATGTGGTTCCAGTTTTTTCAAGGTTAAAGACCTAATTAAGAACATCAGCCAGAGATCTGCCCTGAGGCTGGATATTTATGAGTAGCAGGGTCTGTGGAATAATATGAGGAAGTACCAAGGACAGTGGGTGCCTCCCGTGTTTTGGAACTTTGCACCTGAATAAGTCTAGAATTTGGAGTAACTAGCAAAATAGTTGGAAAAAGTGAATCTGGCAATTTCAGATACACACACAAATCTCTGCAGCGTGCTGGGGTCTGGCCCAGGCTTGCTGAGCCTTGCTCAGTGCAGCTCAGTACCCTTCAAGGGAAGAGGTGGTCTCTGGAGGTGATAATAGGACAACAAGCCCTGTAGCTACTCCAAACCCAATGACAGTCCCTGGAGCTGAGCCACTGAACCAGCATGTTCTGCTGTCATTGTCCCTATAAACAACGGGAAATGCAAAAAAAAATCATCTTATTTAGTAATGGAGAACAAGGAGGGCAAAGAAGGAACAGAAGGAAGAGACAGAACAAGGGCTAAACACCACTCCCTGTCCTGGGGTGAGCTGTGGGATATACAAAAAGATTTCAGCTGTCATCCCAGTGAACAGATTACCACCTGGCTGCTCTGATGCTTGGATATTTGGGCTAGCAGTTTGGAATTAGATGGCAGAGAAGACAAACAGCTGGGATGACTTTCTAGGGAAGCAGGCATTGACAAAGTAATTGGAGAAGGGACTCAAGTCCTTAACCTCTGGAGGTGATCCTATCAATCATGAGGGAAGGGTTTCCCTCCAAGGAAGATATGTGTTGCCCAGGGAAATGGACTGCACAGAGAAAGGTATCCAATAACTAGGGGAATTAGCCTTGTGAGAGATGACTTATTATGGCTTGGACAGCACACAGCCACAGATCCAGATGAAGTCCAATCCATGTGATCCATGCGGCAGAAATTTGTACGGAGTGCCCCATTGTCACATACCAAGCCACTGGCTACATTAGTCAGGAAGGACAGTGCAGCAGCAACAGTGGATGAAGCTGTTCACCAACTTGAGGAATATGAATGTAGGACAGTATTTCTCCCTCCCTCATCTCAACTGTGGAGAAACTGCGTGATAAACTGTCCTGTGAGTTCTAGCAATTCAGAGGAAATATGTCCAGCTCCCCACCTGTATGGGCTCGTACCTCAGTGATTGACTGCAGGTGTCCTTTGGCTCAAAAGATGATACAGAAGGTACTGCCACAGGGAACCCTGTGGTTTTACTTGTGGGACCTCTGAGAGGATGTGAGGAATTGAGATGGAAAGCCTACCTCAACCCTAGAGGCACAAATATATGAATTACAGGGAATAACAAAAGCAAGTTGAGGATCTTTGTGGAAACTTCCTGCTCCAGTGGACAGTTTCTCAGGCAGTGTGGGAAGGCTGATTTTATTTCTGATTCTATGGAGAGAAGTTTTAATCGACTTTTACAAGAAATAAGTGGAGAATTCTGTGAGATCAGTATTAGAGGGACCCTGCCTGGTGGAGGAGAGGGACAGCCAGATTTATTGGACTGTGTGGATCCCGTGGCCTGGAATGCTGGACCCACAGTGGTATAAGGCTCTAGTCAATACTGGTGCACAGTGAACCCTAATGCCATCCAGCTGTGCAGGAGCAGAACCCAACTGTATTTCTGGAGTGACAGGGATCCCAACACCAGACTTGGAGATTAAAATCAGCCTGACCATAAATGAATGGCTGAAACATCCTGTCGTGACTGGCCCAGAGACTACCTCAGGAGAGGGTGTGTCAAGGTTCCAAAAAGGCATTGTTGGGGTTTTTTTGCTGCCTTAGAGATGGAGGAAATTAGGCAGCTGCCTGATCTCTAAGAGAACCATTCTCTTGAGGGGTTGTTGAGGGTCGAAGAACAATTTGTGTCGATCGCTGCCACAGTGGTGCACCGGCAGCAATATCATACCAACTGAGCTTCCCTCATTCCCACCCGTCAGCTGATTCTTTGGCTGGAGAGCCAAGGAGTGATCAGAAGTTAATTTTATATCTAAAAGGCTTGCTGACAGTTGGTATGAAAAATATGGTCCTGGTTTATCACTGAAATAACTTCAGGCATTTTCAGAAGTTTGCACGTTTAATGTATAGGTGTAATAGTAAGGAAAAAATGTCAATCTGACTTTTGAAAATTTTGGATTACTTGTTCACATTAGGATTTGTACGTCTTTAATTTAAATGCCAAAAATCCTCTTTCAAGGGGTATTTCACAATAGTGAATTTTCATGTACAAGTAACTATTTTAAAAAATAAGAATAATGTTGAAGGGATTTTGGGACTTCTCCTATAGAAGTAGTGTGAAGCTGTCTACCTTTAAAAAAAACCCTAAAAAACACCCAACAA
>VYZQ01050722.1:25464-69875 GCA_013400655.1 Mystacornis crossleyi
CCAGGCCCCGCCCCCTCCTATCTCCCTCGTCTGATTGGCGCAAGAGGCCTCAGCCCCGCCTACCGAGGGGTCGGCGGCGCCCTTCGATTGGCTCCCGCTCCGCGCCCCGCCTGGAGACACGCGCCGCGCGGGCAGCCTGAGGGGGCGCGCGGCCGCCGCCCTCAGCCCCACCGCCCCTCAGGACGCCGCGGGAGCGGCGCCGTGCTCCGCCCTGCCCTCCTCATCAGCCTTAGCCAGGGCCTCGGCGGGATAACGTTGCCTTTCTAAAATATTTTCCGGTGGTTTACACCGTCGATGTCTTCCTTTACAGAATCACAGAATCGATTATGTTGAGAAAGACCCCTAAGATCATCGGGTACAACCTACGACAACACCATCGTGTCAACTAGACCATGGCACCAAGTGTCCAGTCTTTTCTTAAACACCTCCAGGGACGGTGACTCTACCACCTCCCTGGGCAACCCGTTCCCATATCTAATCACCTTCTGTGTGAAGAAATTCTTGCGAATGTCCAACCGAAACCTCCCCAGCGGCATTTTAAGATGATTTTTGGACCTCTGAGAGCCAGGCCCAAGCTAGGGAGCTCTTGCCTAACCCCTTGTACTCAGGGAACCTAAGGAATTGCAAAAATTTGGGGAAAACCGAGAGGAAAAAAAGGACTTTGCCTGCCAGGATGAGGCAGTGCTGCCTTCAGGGTGCTCTGAGGAGGAGGGAAGTCCCGGCTGTGTGAGGAGCTGACATAACACCCAGTCAGGGAGAATGCCAGAGGACAGAAAAAAAAACCAAAAAGCAACCAAACTGTAAAAGCCGTGTCTGAAATCAAAATAACGATGTTGTCAAGACTTTTCTCGAGAAAAAAATCTGCTTGACCCCCACACCCCGTTCAAGCCTGTGAATCAATCCCTCAGGAATCCCTCCCTGCCCACCTGCCTTTCCAGCAGGCAGAAGACAACAGTAAGAGCTGTGCTAAAGAAGCTGTAAGTAAAGTAGAGTGATTTAGTCTGAGCTTTGTAGCCATAAGCCTTTCTACAAGCCTAAGCCAAACTCCTACAGGCACTGCACCATCTAGGACTGCAAAGAACATACCTCCGTCTTAGGATGAACATGTTGAAAATCATGGGTCACTAAGAACAAACAAATGCAGCAGCACCTGTACTGGCAAGGAACCAGGGTCTTTCGTCACCTTCCAACTCATCCAAACTGGCCCCTCACTCCCTGGCTGACCTACTTCTGCCATCATCATCTGATGAGAAACTTTTCCCTTTCCAAAACAAACACAGACCCAGGCTCAGCTCTTTGGACTGTGCCACAAGCAGATCACAGAAACCCTCAGGTAACTACTCAGAAAGGCTCAGGCAAACCTCTGCCCATTATCACACACATTCACATTCTCCTTCCAGAGGCGAACCGCGTGCTCCAAGGAAAGGCAATTGCAATATCAACATCAGTTTGTGCATGTCCCAGTATCAATGTAGGGTATCACCTATGAAAATTCGGGTGAGTGTCTGACAAACAGACAGAGTGGCATTTGGGCAAGTGGCTTCATGTGAATTGGTATTTACTTGGGGAAACAATGTCTGCTTTAAGACCAACCAAGAAAGGTTGGAAAAACAGACCCAGAAAAGCTTTTGGGTATTTCAAAATAAACAGCCCTCTTCTGTTTCTGGATTGATCCTCTGGACACCCAAAGTTTCCAGTTCCTTTCTCTCAGCTTTGTCTACGTCAGTCTTCCAGCACAAGTTTAGAGGTTTGTCCCAATTTAAGTTTCTGGGTGACAGCCAAGGAAGGAAAAACTACCTAAGTTACAGCAGGCATGATTTCCAGGTCCATTTTTTTCTGGGATTGAGTATAATGATGATTAGTAAATTGTTGTTACAGCTTGCTAGAAAAAGCATGTGGGTTTGTGGCTGTCAAACATGAACACTGGGTTTTGCAGTGCTGTCTCTCATACTCTGCTGGAGTGTACAAACCATGTCAGAGAGAAAGCATCAGAGCCCCAAAAGCTCACAGCTGAGATTTTTTGTTAATTTTTTTCCCCCAGAATTGTATTGGTTAGTCCAATAAAAGGTACTCTTGTTTTTTCTCCCTATAAATATCTTACTACACATTACTGTCACTAGCCAGAACTCTGTCTGGCTTTCTGCAGTCTCAGCTTTTCTGTACAGTAAAGGATATAAGAAGAAGCATCCTAAAGTCCTGTTTAATAAAGGTTTTCATTGTGAAGATTTTATTACCAAATTATTTATTGGGCTTTTCTGTAGGACATCAAAATTCAAACATTAAATTTCAAGTAATGTGTCATTTCAATAACTTTGAAATTTAAAATAATGCCCATTTGAAATTTACAACAGGACACTAACACACTCATTTTCTTATATTACTTTTTTTAAGTAGCAGAGTAACAAACACAGCACTGACTCATTTTTTGTGTGGAAAGACCACTGATTGTCCATAATAGGAGTTAGAACACTGTCCATGCCCAAATCCATAAGCAGATGACCTGCTACGAACATTCCTGAAATACAGAACTTGTGTTTCTGGGTTTGTTACCCGGAGGCATCCGTATATTAAGGTAAGGTCTATGTGCATTTTCAGTGGGATCAATAGTTATCTCCAATATTCCAGCAAGATATCTATCACTTCACCCGAATTATTCTTTTACTTAAAAATGAGGGAACATAAACCACAATATGTTCATTAATAAACATTCCATTCATATGTTAGATATCTATCTCCAGCATTTAATATTTTATGGTCTTATGCTATTACAAACTACTAGTGGAAGAGAGCTCTTCTGAAAGCAAGTAATTGATTTTCAGTTGCAGAGAATAACCTGAATTTGGATCATCTGAGTGCAATGGAACACTTTGTATGTCACTTGATGAGCAATTTTTATGAGCATTAAAAATCTGTTAATATTTTATCTCATTACTCCATTTCAATAATGAGTTCTTATCTGGTAACAAATTTGACTTCTCTTGCCATCTAAATTAACCTTCAGTTCCATGAAAGATCAAAAATTTACAAAGTTTAAAAAAAACCCCATCTCTAAGCTGATGGCATTCCATCCTGATAGACCAAACTTGTGGTTTGAATTTTATATACATTTATGATATATGGTTTGTGTCTATCATAAATGCTTTTCTAGGCCAAAGAGTATCTGTACACCATAATAATGAACTACTTTGAAAAAATCCAGCAAAGCAGTGTTTGTTTTTAAAGGAGGAAGTTATGTGAATAAAGGAGATTTGTTTCAGAATTCTAAAGGATTATCACAATAGTTTTTCATTTAAAAATATACGTTAACGATAGTGATGGTTAAGTGATAAAAGCTAGGACATCAAGTAACATCAAAGTACTTTTAACTTATTAAATGTAGGATACAGTTTTACTACAGATGGTTTTAAATCAAACTGGATACAGTATCTTCACTGGTCTTCCTATAAACCAAAGGAATAGAAGTCATTTTAACTGCAACTAAACAAAAAAGATACAAATGGCAGAAACTGATTTTTGACCTATTGTCTTTTGTTCTACTGAGTCATACAATAAAAATGTTATGAACCACTCACAATGTCACAGTGACAGGTAAATTTAAAACTGTGTACAACAGGGAATTCATAGAAAAAATGTATATTGGCCATGAGTCATTGCTATGACTAAGAGAAGTAAACACCTATTGGTATGCTAATCTCAATTTCTTTACTATCAAGGCAGTATCTCAGTAAAGAGACCAAAGTAAAGATGTAGTTAAGAGCCCAAGACTTAACACTCTTGTTGGCTCTACTCTCATCTGACAGGATGGGCCAGATCCTGTCAATTAATACTAGATTTCAAACACTATGACAACAAGATGCAAAACTCATACAAACATGAAGGCTTAAATTTTGTAAGCAAGAATTTCAGTCTGTAGCTCCAGGCTGGCAGCTGTCTCTGCATTGCATTGCAACTGGGCTGCTGTTAGCTCATTCTCAAGTTTTCACCAGCCCCTTCCTGCTCCTTTTCACTCTCAGTTCTCCAAAGTCACAGGTTCTGTTTTCCTTAGCTTTTCTTCTTTCCCTTGAAAGCAACATATCCTTGTTTGGATACATGTGCTTCCTGTGTTGCCTGAAGCCAAGCCACTCCCTCCAGCTGTCTCAAGCCCTGCAGCTCTACTTGCTCCTGCAGGATTACAGCAAGGTGTGACCTTCACCCAGGCATAGACCAGATGCAAACCAGAAATTCTCTGCTCAAGTAGCTCCTTTCCAGGGCAACGTGCAGACAAAATTTAACACTGCTCTCCAAGCGTGGGCCTGTGTTCCCAAGGCACAAACACCTGCCCTGGGCCAGCCCCCTTCTTCCCTGTCTCCCAGGAAAGATGCTGAAATCTCCTGCTCTGACAGGGTAGAAGAGAAAGATATAAAAGATGTTTTTCCTAATTTCTGTGGCTAGTATAACAGTTTACAAGCAATTTCTTTTGGAAAGATCTCTGTCTTGATGAGCAAACTTGCATAGTAAGACGAGCAACTATAGTGGAGGTGGAGAGTCACACTCATTTTGTGCATATGCATTTGAATGAAATGGTAAACACTTGTCTAAATCACCACCACTCAGATGTCATCTTTCTCTCCCTATTTTCAGCTTGAGGGGGAGGAGAGCTGCCGGAACAGAAACTAGAAGGTGCTGAGCTCCAGTCAACTGCTGTCACAGTGTTCCCAGATTAATTATCCACCAGTGATCCCATGTTTTACACAGTAATTGTGGATATTTTTGCTAACAACTCAACCCATCGCAATGTTAGAGAAGTAAGAACTTTCTGGGGATTATATATTTGGGCTTTTCTTCTTTAAATACCTTGAGATTATCATTCTCCATATGTGTATGAAGTAGTACGTGCTATATGCTCTTTGTCAGCGCCTAAAACATTGCTGAGACCAGGAGAAGCCATGTCCTGATGTGGTGTGCGACTGAGCATCACTAATGCACTCCCATCTTTCCACATCTAATTTTCACACAAGATGCTCCCTCTTACAGTGTTTCTCTCTTATTTCATTAGGAAAATGGGAATAGTAAATAATTGCCGTTATTACTTGGTTTGAATTACTTCTGAGGTGTTTTTTATGTTCAAATACTTTTGAGTACACAGGTTTTCAGTGTGTTCCTTGACTGACTGACTTCCAATGATCTTGAAAGTTTTGTCACTGGGAATTAATTACCGATAATGCCAAGCTACACTTAATAGCACACCATCCAAGAAATGTCCACATATCTTCGGGTCTGGCTGGCATAGAAAGTAATCCCACAAGAAGGTTCTCCTAAAAACCAGGATGACTGAGAAAAATGTAGGGCTTTGTGCATGCTGTAAAATGGTACTTATTAATGATTAGAGTATTACCTCTGCCAAAAGCAAAGGGAAATGCAAATATCCTCCTGTTATTATACAGCTACCATTTTTGGTAAAAAGGTAACCTCAGATAATTCCTAAAACACTAAAGTAATTTGAAGTTATGTGCACCATAACAGGTCTCCAGCAATTTCTTATTAGTAAGCACTGAGATCTCCTATTTTGCTTTTGCAGAGACAGCCATTTTAGACCCCAACATTAGTTTTGCTGTCCACAACAAATCCTTGCCAGAGTAGATTTTAGTTATGCCATTGGTACAAGAACCAATACCCTTTGAGCAGGGCCTCTTGGACACAGGCACTTCATCATCCTTCTCATCTCTACATACGTAGCAGGAGAGATGGTTTTAATTTTTCAAAGCAATTTGAAATAGAATCAAGCAGAATTTTTTCCAGACAGAAATAATCATTGCTTATACACAGCTTTTTAAACAACACATTTCAAAATGCCTCTTCTTGTCTCAGAGCAAGGAGGAATTAGGCTTGATGTCTCTGGGAAATTATTATCAGAGCCCTTGGAACAAGTGTCCTTTTGAAGTACTGATACACAGCAGGCAAATAGAACACTCAAGGGTATTCTTGATAGGGAAAGGAGATGACCAAGTCCTTATCAGTTAATTTATAATGTAGTATAAGTTACAGGGCTGTGTTTTCCCATCTATACTAGAAACAAAAGGAGAATATTGTCAAAAAGAGAGCCCAAGAGCTCTCTAAAGTAAGTATGCTGAGAAGTACAGATTTGAAGCAATAGGTAGGCTGGCTACCTGAGGAAGGCTGCAGAGACAGCTTCTCTTGATTCCCACTAGCCACCTCCTCCACAAAGTGCTTCGAAAACTTGAGGCTACAGAGGGACTCAGCCCCAGCATCAGTCAGGTTACCCTGTTCTGTTTAGTCATCACAAAAATCCACTACCAACAAGTTAATAAGTGAACATAAGGCTATCAACCCTTGAAGAAATAAAAATGTATTTTCAGCTTCCTGTGCATCTTTTTCTTCCTACCTTCACCACATATGAAGGTTTTAAAAGCACATTTAGCTTATTAAGTATAATATATACACAACTTTAAAAACAGTTCCATCAAAAAGTGGCCCCTTGTATGCATAGGTAGGCTAAAATGAAACTCAGAAGCTGCTGAGGCTCATTTCTGTCCTTGGGCCAATTTTTCAAGTACAATTTTAACATTTGACTCAAAACCCCCCTACACAAACAGCAGCATATACTTTGGATCAGTAGCATACTGCTAACATTACTTGAACCAGCTTGAGATCCACTGAAAATTTTATTCTAATAGGCATCATCTAATTAGGTAGTGTGGATAGGCAAAGTTCCAATGATACATAACTTATCATAATCCATATAAAAGCAGTTTATTTAAAAAGAAGCTGACAGCAAAGAAAAGATGAGCCACAAGGACAAAAATGGACCCTTTTAATGATTTCAGAGCTGAGGTATTACCAGATATAGAAAATGGGTAGGCAGGCCCAGGAAGAACAGATTCAGGAGGAGGCACGACAAAGCCATTGGAGAATAGATATGCAAATGTTCCAATACATTTCATGTATTTACATCACTAGTAGAATATTTCCTACATATTCAAAGCACATAGCAGAAATGTTATGACCTATCATGAACTATGATCATTCAGTTATGTATTCTGCGTTATATCAACGTGGTCTTTTATTTGGGGTATTTAAACACTGCAATCTGCAAGAAACAGCTGTCTTTTTAGCACGAAGTGCTTTCTAAACAATTTTTTCCATGTCCTCAGTTCACTTCCAACTTAATTGATCTGGCTTTCCTGAGTTTGTATTTCACTCTTTTATCTTTTTTTTTTTTTTTTAACAAGTTGCGTAGGAAAAGCAAAAGAGACTGAAAAATTTGCGATTTCATCAGGTAATGTTAATTATGCACTAGGAGGTACTGGTTTGTTACAACAGTAACAAAGGTGCTCAGATCCTGTGAAGTAATGCTTAAAATGCCATTTGCTGCAGTGAGCACTACAAAGAAAGAGAGGACAGTAGAGACAGCCTTACATCCCTTCAGATCCCCCAACTGTGCAGCACAGAATGGGCCTCCAACCCACACGCACATCTTGCCCATGGAAGGGCCGTCTTATTTGAACTATTACAGGATTTTCCCACCAGAAAACAACTCTGCTCATTACTTCAAAGGTGAAGCAGAAAGGATGTTCGCATGAGAACTTCTAGCTGCACTTTCAGATAAGAGACAAGGACACACAAGTGGCATCACGGTTGGCACTGAGTGGGAGCTGCCTGCAGGCTCCTCTGTTATGGCTACCCAGTCAAGGTTTCCCTGCAGCCACAGGACAAACAGCACAGCACGAGGACAGTATAGCCTAGGCCTGGGCACATTCAGGTTAATTGTTAACTATTACGTGGATCAGAAACATCTTAAGTATACAGTGAGATCACTGCTCCTTCCTTAAGTTTGGAATAACTTCCCAGTATTGCTCCAATTTGTAAGCCTCACTATATATTTTTCTTCAATTTTGTCTCCTTATCCAAGCTTAACTTGTACCATCTTTAAGAGAGTGAGGAGGGCAGCAAGATCCAAGCATTGGTTAACTCTGACTTAATGCATCAGAAGAGGCCTAGATAATTACAAGTTTGCTGTCAAATGAATTTGATAGTCATCAAATATTATGCTTAAACTTCACCTGACTTGTAGCAGCCATGCTACACAGTCAGATCCAGTTAGGTTTACTCGACCCTCCTGCCTTGATGTACATGCTGCTCAAGCGAGGTTGTAAAGGAGCTCCAGAGGTCTCCTAACCCATCCCCCTACTCTGGCTCTAATGCACTGGCTTCAGATGGACCTTCTGTCTCTTGAGTCCAGAACAGTTTCCACAGAGGCCATTTATTCTGGGACCACCTAATAATGCAGGTCTTCTTCTCTAGAGAACGTGGTGGTATCAATTGCCAGAGACACTGTAGGGACTACATGAACCATCACGTCATGTGACGCAGCAATCCTTAACCCCAGAGGTGGAATTCTGTTTCCTGGAATACCAGCTGCTTTCACCCATACAGATTTGTATTTCTGGAGATGTAAAAATATCTCAAAGCAATTGTTTAGGACTTACTCTGGATGTCTTTGTGAAGCATGTAAGCATCTAATAATTTGAAACCTACAAAGCTCATGACTTCAGCTGCAACATTTCCACCTTCTTAAATCTTTCCTGCTAGGACATTTCCATTCACAGATTTGTTTGTTCTTTTGATCCTTTTTATTAACCATTAAGCCAAATTCTTTCAAATTTACAGCCGAGAAGTTCCAATTAAAACCCATTATTACTTCAGATGAACTACACATTTCTAAAGTATCCTTCTATTATCTCCTACATTATATTCCATCTCATAATTTGGGGGTTTTTAATTTGCATTTTTTATGACTGTGGAACATAAAGAAAGTGTGTCTGCCAATTGTTCATTGAGAACTCTTTGTAAAGCATGTTTAGAATTCAGTGAGATATATTGCTTCCTCCAAGGACATGTTAAAATTCATCTCCTTCTGATTTTCTTTCATGTATGTTGTCTCATATTTCCCTGATAATTCTTTTTCTTTGTTGATGAGCCTAAGTGATTTCGTGCCACCATCAAATCTTGTCACCTACCAGCTCATCTCAGCATCTCTATAGCCTGGGATGTAGTCTGTCACCAGTGCAATCTCTTTGGCATGAAAACTTGAATATTTACCCTATCTCACTTTTTTGTAGCCAGTTCCCGCTCTGTGGCAATGCCTTTCCATCCTCTTCACACAGACCATGCTGGGTACACTGATGGGTTTACATGCAATTTTACAATCCAAATACAGGACTCCATAGTTCAAAGCACACATTCTCCCCTTTATGTCAGCAAGTCAAGCTACACTAACACCATCTTTTAAGAGTGCCATACCAGTATGGGAAAGCAAAACCAGCAATGATATGTTGTATGTCACAACAGCAAGGGACACCAGGCAGGCATGAAACCAACACTTAAACTGACTGACCAAGGCACCCCAGCGAGGAAGATTTACCTTCATGCTCAGCTTTACTGGGCTCAGCAATTGCAGCAAGGTTCAACTGGGCAGCTCTCTTCTGTCATCGCACAGACCAGAAAGTTCTGTATTTTAGGTCAGCCCTAAAGCACATTTTCCATATAAAGAAAACACTCCAGGAATAATTTTAATATAAAATGTTTTTATTGTTTTTGAAAACATTTAAAAAACAATTTTTGAGCACTTTCAATAAAAAAAATAACTGAAATGCTACTGCAATATTCAACTACTGTAGTTTCAGCAGTACAACAGACAACAAAACACTGGGGAAGAGGGGAGAAACTGGATTTCCTGCACTAAATGAAAATGTGGAACAGGGACTTTTCTTTCCTTACGGTGCAGTAAATAAAGCACAGTATAGTACAAGACTATTATATGATCCTCAGATGCACTGCACAAGAAATGCTTTCCTTCTTTTCAGTTCGGAAGTCAGTGCTTATTGCAATTATTTGCAAATTATTTACTTCATGAATTCTTATCATGATAAAATGATGCAAAAATGTTTTTCAACACCAGAACAATAAAAAATAATCCAAGAAAGGAACATATTCAACAATAACTAAGCTGAATTAGTTAACATAAAAAAGTAAATAACTTGTGAATAACTATGCTCACCTGGTTAACACTGAACCAGCTTCAATACAGCAAAAGAATAAAAAAAATAAAAGTGGTTACAGGAATATATCTAGTACTGTACAAGATTAAGTCATTAACACTCATGCACGTTTTGTGATCATGTATTAACATGGTGAAGCAAACTAAACTTAATTTTTCCTGCTGCAATATTCTCATGTAAGAGAATCAAAAATAGAAATATCTCATTGAGATCAATGCACATTGCTACATAAGACAATTTCACCTGTCACTTTTAATGACATTTTGCCTTTTAATAATGAAACACATGAAAAAGGGGTTTTTTTTGTTTGTTTTGCCTTTTTTTTTTTAATCTGTGGGCCGTATTTCTTGCATTTATCCTAAGGAATGTGCCTGCCACAGGTTCAACGGAATTTTAGTGCAATATATGAACCCAGAAAGTTTGCTGGACTAACCAAGCCATCAAATTTAAAGTGTTTGCTGCAATACTGTACACAGGATACAAATTCACTAGTTTGTATACTTTAGCAAAAACTGCTATCAAAATAATTTATTTTTTATGTTAGTAGGAAGCCAATAATGTAAACAAGGGGTCAGAACTGTCTCAAATTCATAGTTTTGGAGTATCTGACAAAGACAGGCTTCCATTTGTTAGGATCACAGAATTTTCCTTTGGGTATTGCATACTTTGGTGTGCAGTAGTGCTCTGTCTCAATGCATCATAAAGAACTAACTAGCACTAAGTACAGGGACCTAACATTAATTATAACACCAACACACAAACATCTCTAAAATGATACACACCAATGTACAAAGCTGTGCCTGTGCCTTGGATTTTACTTGAAACAATTCTTATCGAATTCAATGCTTTTAAAATCAAACATATATTTACTTTAAACTCACTGATTATAGAATATTTCTGCTAATTAAGTCACATGTTAGGCCCAATGTAATGCTTGCATTTAAAGATAATTTCAAACACACTTTTAAAAACCTTTGGTGATGGCTGTATAATTTAGAATGCATCAACTTTAAATCTACTCTTGCTTTTGTGAGAAATCTTCTTAAAAAAAACTAGTAGTTAGGCTAAACCCTCCTTCCCCGAAGCCCCCCTCAGTGTCAGCGATCCGAGGTGAGGCCAGCCCGCCATGGAACACGGGCTTGCTGCAGCACCCGGGCAGCTCCTCCCGCAGCGCAGCGCTGGCACCGAGTCCCAGAGTAACACAAGAGCTGAGCTGGAAGGGACCCTCCCCCCCTTCATGGAAGCAGGTTCCACCTATTCACAGTAGTGCTGGCACTTCACACAGGGTCAGGAAACAGAAACGAAAAGGCGCTGAGTGTCTCTCACACCCATCCTCCCACCAGGGTCAGAGGATGTTCAGTATATCTCTGTCAAAAGGACACAGGCAAGTAGAGGATTCAAGCCCTGCCTTCAGCAACTTTAGTCTACAAGAAAAATGGTTCAAGTCTTACTGACAGACACCTGGCAGGACAACGAGCAGGCTACTATGCAGCTTTTAGTCTCCTCCCCATTGTCTTGGAAGAGTCACTTGGTCTTAAAGCAAACCACATTATCGCAACATCCTTGTGCTTCAAGGAGGGATCAGAACTCTCCAAGTTTGTTCCTGATGAAGTGGCAAAACTTCTGATGCAAGCACAGTGAAATCAGGCCCCCATAAGGTGCTATAGCTTGGCACAACTGTTTGTCCCTGCAGAAGAGGCCATAAACTGGTGATGAACTGGGGCAAGGGTAAAAGAAGACATGATATACCAGCACCTCCAGTGCCAATGCAGCAGCACAAGTTGAATCAGCACTGCCAAAAAAAATTGACCAGTACTGGGATCTTGAGTCATTTGCAAAAACTGAAGAAACAAAAGACCACCAAGACACTTAAAGAAAAACACCAATCACATGAAAAATCTGAGCATCTTCCCCTTACGGAAATCTAAGGGGGGTTTACTGCATCTCCCTTCATAAGTTCATAAACACTCATTCAAAGAAATGCAAAAGAAGAAAATTTTTCCTGCTCTTATTTTCTGCTTTGCATCAGGTCACAGGAAAAGTAATCCATTTATACTAGGCTTAAGGGATGGTATTGTAGCATACTCAGTGCACCACTTCTTTTGTAAAAACCTGCCTCTCCAAGTCCTCTTTGGAGCATCAAGGCCATGGCTAGTTAAATACCTCTCTCTTTTGACCATTAGAGAGATCCACGTATGCCGTGCTGATAAAATAAGAGGTCTTTGTGGTTTGAGCGAACTAGTGAGGCAGAAGTCTAATTCTCATTTTCCAGAAGGGTAGCGGTTTTTTTTCTTTAAAAAATTTTTTTTTTAAATTTAAAAGAAAAAATTTTAAAAAATAGATTCATCAACCCTGTCAAATCACTTTCGAAAATGGAATTCAGGCTTCTAAAACAGTAAGTACTTTTAAAAGAAGTTTTACCAAAAGAAAGATCACATGTCTTACTGTGTATCTGTAAAGTGCCTGGCAGTATTATGGCTCTATATGAAATATTTTTAGATTAACCACATTTTCTAATATTTTAATAATCTTTTGTTTGAGAGTGAGCAAGAAAGACAGAAAGGCTTAAGCTACTGAAATAGAGAGAAAATAACATCTTCCTACACCCTCCACTAGGTTAGGAAAGAGCAAACTTAAAAAAAATAAACCTTTAATAACATTATTTTAATGAGCTCCAGCAGATCTCTGTTAAAAAAAAAAAGAAAAAAAAAAAAGAAAAAAAAAAGAGGGAAAATATCAAGTTCCTTCTCTAGCATTGATAAACAGTACCTATCACTTTAAAATAGGGTGTTATGCCTAGATTAAATCTCAGTGCTCAAAATATTTTTCCATTAATTTTACCTAATATAAAAACATTGACATGAGAACTAAAATATCAAGTATGTCGTGAATATTTATGGATAAAATAACTACATAGATTTATTTCTCTTAAATAAAAGAATTTAGTGCATCTTTTTCCTTGATCATTCCTGTTAGCTTTTCCCATCTCTGTGTTTTACTGGAGATGCCAATGGCACCAGTGCTACAGAGATTTCCCAAAGTTCACCATCGAGCAGTGCTCCAGACAGCTACACAATGATCAGGCATCTGCATGTCACCTGGTCCACTGGCACCCACTCCCCACCACCTACCTACCTGCAGGCACCCTGCATTGCAAACCTGCATGACAAAGGTCGGTAAAGATCACCTACTAAGAAGTAACTACCAATACAAAGTATGGAAAGCCTACTGGAGAGCTTGAATTAAAACTCTCCCAAAGCATCAACCAGAGCTGTAATCACTGGCTGCCATTAACCACTTCTTTATTTGCTAAAACAAGAAATGTTGAATGGGAAACACTCCAAAATTCAAATTTTAATACTGGCTCTTTGATAGCCCATCATCTTCAGAGATTTGTTTAAAATTGGTAAGACTGCCATTCCCTTACTGAAGAATGAGCAACAGGTACAGCAAACTTTTTTAAAAATGCCACAATACATAGCAAGTGTTTCTGCTGCGGGAGGCACTTCCATTAAGACAAATACAATACGTCTGTCTTTTAGATACAGTGTGCTACATACATATTATAAAACAAGATTAACCCAACATTTCAACAGCAGGATGATCCTTACTCTCCATCCACTCAAAACCTGATGCAGTCATTGAGTTAATGGATTCATTGCAGATTTGTTGAAACAAGGGGTCATTTTTTAATTCCTCCAGTGTAGCATCATCGTCTTGTCCCTGTTGACGACCTGGATCAAACAGTAGATTTGTGTCTAAAGTGTTCAGATCGTTAATGCTGCCTGAGAGCTCGGAAGACAACCTGATGTCACTGGGAAAGACAGATGCAACGTTATTGAGATCAGATGCCACCTGATTCACCAGCTGCTGGTTTGTTGGCAGACTGTCCTCCCCTAAAAGGTCTTTTACAGTGCTGCTAAAATCTAATTGCTGCTCTCTGATATCTGATTGTGCTTGGTTATCTCCAGAAGAAAAATTGATCTGATCGGTGCTGCTATTTTTTGTGAGGTAATTTGGTGTTTGGAATTCATAAACTGAAGTGCTGGAATTGATCATACTTTGTGGGTTGGCACTAGGAAAAGCAGTGGATGTCTCCAAAATCTGTGTGAGATTCATCCTGGCTGTGTAATTTGAGGGCATGTTGTTCATTCCCAAACCTCTCACTGCATCATCACTATCAGAATCAAGTTTGTTTAACAACACATTGGTTATTTTTTTAGTGTTTGTTTGTTTCTGAAGAGACGGGAAGGCCGTCTGCATCATCACAGTCAATGGGACTGACTGGCTTCTTTGTGCTATGTTATTGGCACTGGTGTCTGCATGGATGTTAGCAAATACATTGTGAACTTCAGGAGTCACCGGACTTCCAAAAGGTGTCAGATTAGAGCGTGGTATATTTGACACAGGATAAACAGTGCTTCCACTAAGATTACGCTGGCGATGGACAGCAGGGCTCACACTCCGGCATCTCAGACTGTTGTTGAGAGAGGAACCAGTTCCTTTGTTGTCCAAAGGAGCAGGAACAGCAAAGCCCTCCTGCTTGGTAGTGCTACTGACAGGGGCTGCCTGGTGCTGCACAGGTGAAACAGGAGTCACGCGACCGAAGTGAGTGTCGTGGTGGCGCGGTTGAGGCTGGTATGACTGGCCAGGAACTGCAAAAGCATGAGGTTTCCTGAAGCGATCTTCCACCAGCTCCTGGTAGCTTGTAAGAATGCCATGGTTTGCAACCGATGAATTACTAACCCCGCCGTAGCCATTATTCATCCACTCGAGCTTGGTTTTGTCGGGATGGGTAGCCATAGGCCGCTGCATTGGCTTCACAGGGCTACTCGATATGATGCTGGCGTCGTGGTAAGCCATACTGGAGCTGATGGGAGTAAATGCAAATGGGTTTCGGCATTCTACAGGACTTGGAGGGACACTGCTGCTGCAGTTGGAATGGGGTGTGCCAATGGGCGTGTGCCGGCTGCTTCCTAGGGCACTGTCTACAGGGGTCGTCTGAGCCAGCCTTGAACAAGGGCTCTCCCGAGACATGTTCTGAGATCCAGCAATCATTTCGGAGGTGGGCGTTGGAGTCGGGGTGGGAGTGGGAGTCGGGGTGGGAGTGGGGGTGGGAGTGTGAATTGGAGTGCTGTTGTTATGGATCGAATGGTAGAAGTGCGTGCTGCTTGGATGAGATGACACAGGAGCTCCTTGAGCTGTGGCCTGACTCTGAAGTGCCATTCCTAGACAACCACCATAAGGATGGGAACTATTCATGGACATTTGCTCCTCCATAAGCACCAGCTCCTCCACAATGCTGTCCTGGGTAAGGTCATCATCAAATGAAAAGAAGTTTTCATTTGACTGAGGGACTGTATGCTCAAACTCTTTCAGCTCAGACTGCAGAGGTAACTGATTTGAAGACTGTGCTTGTATTTGATCCAAGGAGTCCTGGATCTGGCTCTGTAACTGCTGGCTGTACACATCCTGCTGTATACCTTCGCAGTGCACCGGCTCCCACGCAGATTCCTGTAAGTCACTAGAGCCAGAGTGCCCAGCAATAGTCATAACACTGATATCTTGCTGCTGATCACAATTCACAGATGCAAAGTCAGAGGTTTTGGTAATATGGTGCCACGTATTTGGGTTAAAGCTGCCATCAGATTTTGAATCATTTTCTATGATAAACAAGTTTCCTTCCAATTTTACTTTTATATCTGGAGATGATGCTGATGCAAGCTGCTGTTCTAAAGTAGGATCACAGGTATTTAAATTGCTGCTCAAAGTAAGGTCTGTTGCTAAGTTTGCAGCAGCTGTAGAAGGTACAGGTACTGTCACGGGTACCTTGCTGGGAACTTGAGCAAGTGTTGCTGTATCGTCACTGTTAGCTAATGATCCAACCTTCAGAGCCTTCTTAACATTATTAGCTTTTTGACCCTCCACAGTATTACCAGATGAAAACTGCTCCACTAGTGGTTTCTTTACAGGTGGTAACTGAGAATCCTGAAGTGTGGAAGGATGTCGCTTTCTTGGACTTTTAGTGCATGTTTTATCTTTAATCATAGACTCACCAGTAGGAGGTGAAGTGATGCTGGTGCTGGACAAGTTTTGACTGGCAACTGTGAGTTTAAGAGTGCTTTGATTATTGCCTGCTGAAGAAACTGGCGTGATTTCATTAGACTGTGTCTTATATTTGGTCCCTGCTTCTTCAGCTTCCTGATCACAGCCCTTACCTTGTTTTAGCTCCATGACATCATCTGTTGAAACCTTCAAGGCTGCAACTTCAAAATTAATTAGCTGTGCAGGAGGCAGGTCAGGGGTTGCCTTTATGGATTTAGACATGTCAGAGCTCTCTTGGCCCTGTACCGAGTTTTCATCCAGCAATGCTTCCGGTTCTGTTTTGATCTTGACTGCAGGCGTAGCTACAACAGTACTAGGCTTGGATCCTGGAGACTGAAGTGAAACAACAGATCCATTTTTCATCTGTGGACCAATCCTCCCTTCTTCCACTGCTCCTGCACTAGTGCTAACTGAAGGCGTCTGTTTGACGGGCACACTACTGCTGCTTGGGGCAAGAGATATTGCTGTCATTTTTACCACATTTAAGGAATTCACATGCGGAGCTGGCACAACAGTCTTAATTGGGCTACTGGTAAATAGCACTGTCGTGGGAGAGCGGATAGTGAGAGCACTGGTGTTTGCTGGCTTGGGTAAGATCTGTGGGTAGCGATGCCGGGCAGAGCGGTCACCAACAGGGCTGGCAGGAACATTCTGGGGAGTCTTTGGTGGCTGCTTGACTGATTGCATGTGCTGAGTGACCACCTGAACATTGAGCGGTAGGACCTTGCTCTCAGACGATCCCATAGGACTTGGAGATGTCACCAACTGCCTGGTCCTTGGCACCTGCAGAGAGAGAAAAAGAAAAGGTGTGGCAATGAAGCAAGAAGTCCCCAAAGCCCATGCACCACCTCAGCCCCAGGCATTTCAAAGGTGAAAGACAACACAGCTCAATACACCAAAGCTAGTGCATGTCAGTTTGAAACAAAATGAGCTCTTCTACTTGTCCAAGACAATTTCTATTTCTCCGCCTAAGGATAGGTAGTCAGGCACACGCCTTCTATTTTTAAGGCGTGAGGCACTGGTCTACACACTAGTCTGCTCTTCTGCTAATGAAAGGGTCATTCTCACACAATCCTTCACCACCTGGGACAAAAAGACAGACATACAAAGGCAAAAGACAAGAGGATATGTTCAAAATACTGCTCACTGTTAAGGTTTCTAAAGTGATTGAAATACAAACTCACTATCAGGCAGAAAAACTGGCTTACCTATCGAAATGAACAGCACAGTGAATATCTTAAAACCAAATAACCTTCCTGTACTCCCCAGCCCAATTTCATACAGCTGAAAGACAAAAATGTTCTGTACTGCAGACATTCATTCAAAATAAAATTGTACCTGTCACCAAATGCACTGGGCCAATGAAAGGCAATTTAGATTCCCTATTAGGGCCTCAGTGACCCACACAACTGGTGTCAGCTCTCTGGTTAAACTTCATCTCAAGGCTCACTTTAATGTCTTCAAAGATGAACCTGGCCTATGTTACGTGATCAGAATTCTGCTGCCTCTGCATCAACTCTGTAACTAATGTGGTACAACACAGCCCAGACAGAAAAGCATCAAGGCACCCAAGCCTTTGAATGGAAACTGTTCTTCTATCCCACTGACATCACTGCTTAGTTACTAGCAATGTGCAACCTTTTCACAGGGTGGATTCTCTAGAGAATTGCTGGAGAGTATTACCGGTATGGGGCTGGGGACAGCAGCCACAACAATGCCAATAGGTGGAGGGGACAGAATGGCAGGACTTCCATTAGATATACTGGTCACACCATTGGTTGCAGCCCCTTCTGTTTTCTTTACTGGAGACTCTCCTGGCAAAGGAGACTGCAGTTTCTGTTCTTGCTGCTTCTTCTGGATCTTACGCTGCAGCTGCTGCTTAGCATCAACAGGAGATGGCAGAGTTTTCACTTGTGGTTGAAAAGAATTACTTTCAGCAGTAGGTATAAAAGCTGAGGGCTGGGGGATCCCTTTTATTCCTGAAAACAAAAGAAGGAAAATGAATTATGACCAAACATACCCTGTCTGCTGTGGTGTCGCTTCTGTCTCTAACAGCGAATACACAGCAGGCATCTCCAAAACTATTCTGAGAACACCTCCTCCATGAGGGGCTCCCATCCACTTCATGCTTAAATCTATTCAGCTTCAGTTTATTTCCCCATTTGTGGCAAGATCTCTGTTACACAAGCTGGGCATTAGCAGCTAAAATACTTTGTATGGGCATCTTCTTTCTGTACTGTCAAATGGCAACGTGCGTCAGCACAATCTCAGCCTGCTGCACTTCACTGAACTGGCAGCAGAGGGCGGAGGGCACGTTTCAGATAAGCCTTTAAAATCCATCATCTGCCGTGGTTTTGTTTTCTTACCTGTTCCAAGGCAGCTTTAAATGAAAAATGTCTTCAGAAACCTGTGGGTCTGTGTCACAGAGGAGCAGTTCTGAGCAGATGACATTATCTAATGGCTAAGGCATTAAATACAGTGCATCTAATATCAGAATGGATCAAAACCTCTGTGTGATCAGGGATAAAGGTGAAAAAAGGGCAGTAAGAGAAGTGTTCAGGGAAAAAGAATATATGAAGAAAAAGTTGAAAAAACAAAGGAAATGAGAATGGGACAACATTTTTTTCTGGAGAAATTACTTTGCTGATCACAAAGCAAGCAAGTGCTGCTTTCAGAAGAAAACAGAGAATTAGTGTCCTCTTTGCAGCTAGCACTAATTTTCCTTACAAAATCACATCACATTTATAATCTTTTTTTTATTAACAGTCGAGAGGATTAGCGTGCTCTTTAGAGACCAAATAACCTTGCTGAACTACTCCTTTAGAAATGCTTTAATATTGTTTCATTTAAACTTTGAGGTTACACAGTTTTAAAATAACTCCTAACTATAAATGAATCAACACAATTTTACTACTTTACTCATTTTTCTAATACTGATTTTACAATACTAAAACAAATTATTTGGTTTTAGATGCCCAGTACATGCTTAGGAACTGTGGTCTGGGAGCCCACTCTCAGCAGCAGCCTGCATGTATCACGAGGGGTTGAATGTCACAACACGTCTCCACAATTTCTTCTTCACAGAGCAGTGAAACGCCCAAATATATTGCAATTACTGGCACACAATTCTTCTCTAAGGGCAAGCAATAGTGATAAGAAAAAACCCTCAAACTTTTCTTCGAGGGTAAAAGTTTGCGTTGTCCTCAGTTAATGCACAGAGACACTGCAGTTCCCTGCAGGAGGAATGGAAGTATTTTGTTTGCCATGCTAGGAAGAACCTCTTCTAAAATGACTATCCAAGCCAAAGAGGCACGCACTGGAAGTAACTGCCCTTTTCCTTGAAGGAAACCATCTTGCCCGGTAGGAAGTGAAGGGGAGAAGCTACATGAGCTGAAGAGTTGTCCATACACTGGGTGTCCCTTCTAGTAGCACAGCCAGCAGAAATTAGTGTAGCCAAGCAATAGGTCACACAGGAGCATACCGGCAGCAAAACCCACCACTGCCACCTGTCAGGTCCAAGTTGGAATAAAAGAAAGAGAGCCGGAAGGAGAAAGGATATGATCCAGAAGGGGATCACCTGAACAGCACTTTCCATTTAGAACTGCCTGTCTCAAGAGGTTGGCCTTGATCTGAATACATTTTGCTTGATAGGTCTAGGCCGAACTTCTCAGAGGCAAGTCTGGGGGCATGTTGAGCACCTGCATTTCCCTTCTCAGCCTTCATTTTTGTATCCACAGTCACCAAAACACACTTAAAATGATTAAGTGACTGATTTCAAGCATACAGAAGGAAACAAACCACACAAAAAATCTGCTCTTGACAGAAAATGTTTTTCCAAATTAGGGCAAGTTATCAGACAGAAACACAGCTACACTAGCAGTCTGTCTATAAACAGCATTGTAGCAGCACCAAACTCCTGTTCCAGCCAAGTACATAAATTCAGCACAAGTACTCACATGCCCTGAAGACCAGGGTCCTCACCAGAGGAGTGGGAGGATCATCAACTAAACCTGCAACCAGTGCTGATACTCAGATCTTTATCCAGACTACCAGCAAGAACAGTAATTTGCAGGAATGTGACTAAAATCACATAAATGAATGCTCAATGCTCAGAGTCAGTGCTAAAAGTTTGCCCTGAAGAGAAGTGCTTCTTCAAACCAAGCTGATACTACTCCCAGTAGGAAGATCCCCCACTTCAACATTCAGCATTATCTCATTACCTGCTGGTGCCCCTGCCATTACTGTTAAAGCTGCCATTGACTTGGTACCAATATAGTGACTTTTGACAAGAAAACGAGCCAATTCCAAGACTGTGTCAAAAGGCTGGCTCAGCACTTTCTGGGCCCATTCACAGACAAGCCGGCAGGCTGCAGAGACGACTTCCTCATCAGCACTTTGTAGCTGCCCAGATGGCTCTGCTCCATCCAACTAAACCAAATAAAAAAAGGAGGAAAGGTTACTTTAATTAATAAGGGTCATTAAGACATGAAAACAAAAATAGAAAGCAAATTATTATCAGAATCACACAAAAAGTTGAGTAGTATGTTCACAGTTTTACATGAAGTTATGAGAATGAGACCACAACATCAATGTCTTTCAAACTTAAATGTCTTAACAATAATCTATGGGTTGTTTCCAAAGGCATTATATGGAATTGACATTTCTGGAAGAAGAGCACAGACAGAATCCTAATATTTGGACCACCAACAATTGATTTTCCCTGTATGCAGAGTCATGTCAACTCAGCAATTACTATTACCCAGGAACTGCTTCTTTCACTGGGGTATCTCTTCCCTAGCATTGACTTAAAAAAATACAGTAAAAGCAAAACAGAGTCAGAGTTAAAAGCATGTACATGGTGGATGAGATCACTGTGGAAGTCTACTTCACCTCCTAAATTAGTTTAAGAGTATTGCAATTCACTGTGAACTTTACAGAAAAAAAACATCAAACAATGACTCAGAATATAAGAATCAAAGAAAAATCTTAAAAGCTGCACAGATCTTCACTTTGACAGAAAAACACCATAATAAATGTTAACTTCCAGAGAGATATATAAATATATACTTTTTCTTCCAGAAAGATATATAAAAGCAAATATATACCATACCCCATCTCCAGTTTTATGAAAGTCAAGGTTGGGCAGTGTTGGCATATGCACAAAAGCCTTCTTCCTCAGTCCACTGTAGCAATATGTGAACAACAATTAAGGTCTAAATTGTCTGCTTGTTAGTTGGGAGATAGGAGAGAAGAGTAGTAATTCCTCTGATAACGCTCATAAGCTTTAAAAGCAAACTCAACACAGAACTAAGAATTCCTGCCATTAGCATGATCTCATAGCCAGCCAGAATCAAAAGCCTATCAATGGCTGCATGCTTGGCCAGGTCACTGGGCTTCTCCATCTACGCAGAGATGCTGGGTATGATGAATTTCATGTGATGACTTAGAACAAGCACTAAACCATGCCAGGCAATTTCAATTAGCTACTCAATATTCAAATCATTAACATAAATTTGGACTAAACTCTCTTTCTAAAACAAGATGGGAGAATATATTTCCAAAAGTTAATCACTATGCAAAAATGCATTCTCGAATTTAGGTTCTACTTTATTTCCTTTTCCTAACGGACTTCCTCAAACTGGAGTTTCCCAGGACAAGATAAAGTGCCTGATGAGTGCATTTCTTCCTACGATTTCACACAATTTTTGAGGCACTCTCTCCTCACTCATGATAATTTTTCTGTAAAAATACAGACATAAAGACCCAGACATTTTCTTACACTGATCTCATCAAATTGGTACACAAAAATATACTCCTTTTATTACTCATAGTCACTTGTTTATAGGTCTAGAAATCAAATCAGCCTTTTTTTTTTCCTCTCCACAGCATTACTCTGGGAGTTCACACACAGCATCTTTCTCCATGGCACACAAATCCTTTCCAGGATCACTAATTTTTCACATTCCATAAACATGTCTGTATTCCTTCCTAGGCCATGGAGTTTGCAATTGCTTGCATTAACCTGGATGGAGCATAATTACAGTAAAAGAAATCTAGGGAGTCTGGGAATTATGGTAGGTGTGAGACAAGGTCGCATTTTAATCATTCTGAATTAGAAACAGCGGAAATAGAACTTGAAGAGATCCCCTGGGTCAAGCTACAATTATATCATATCCTTTCTTCTTTAACACTTCTCTAGCTCTATCCAGAACATGAGTACTAAGTTTTGGATTTCATTACTAGATAATCCAACATTGTATTTTATGAAGCAGTTTAACTGCTACATAACTTCTCTATTTACTACAACACGGAAGCTTTCTTTTCCTCAGTGGAAGACAAGCAATTCTGGGCTGCCTGCTAGCATTTAGTTCTCTCTCTAAGTGCATGCTTCAAGCGAGACTCAGCAAAAGCCAGTATTACAGCACATCCCTATCATTGCTGTTACTTCTTTTGAGTGGTTTTTAATTACAGCCTACAAGCACCTCAATGCCTTTTAGCCTTTTCACCTTTTCAAGCTCTCCCTCCTCTGCTTACTGCAGTGGCTTTGCCTACCCAGCATGTCAGGATGCAGCGAGAGCCAGCCCTGGGGAATGCAGCAGGTAGTACATTACTTCACCACAGCTTCTAGGGGTTCTCATGGGAAGGTGTAATTCTCATCTTGGAAAAGAACAAATTGTTGCTGATGAAAAAACTGGTTTGAAAATCACAAACAATTTTGGTTCCTTTATTCCAATATCTCTCTTTGCACTAAATTATAAAACTTTCTGGATGCCTCACTGCTTTGACAACTAACTGTCAGAACCTAAATATAAGTACTTGTTTCCAAAGTTATATCTTGCAACCTAATGCTACTGCAATTAATAATTTTTAAAGAACGTTGGAAAAGTGTCAGCATTTTTTATTCAACATTACTTCTACATTTAGCTGGTAGTTAAGCCATAATGACAGATGTTCTCCAAGCAAGTGCAGAACAAGTTACTGAGAAGCGTTCTAGCAAAGGATATTTTGATTTGCCTCTTGTGCCTAGACGACGGGCCTTCATATTTGGAAAGACATTTTTCATGATCTTTCCAAAGTCAGCAGCACTTAATGGGTGGTAGCCAAGATTGTCACAATAGCTCCTGCAACAAAGAGAAAGAAAGCGTGAATGGAATCGAAGTTAATACAAGAGGCCAGCCTACATGCTAGACTCCAAAGGTTTTCAAAAGAAAACACTTATCCCCGTCCATATTTAGAACTACATTTAACATTAATGAAGCTATCCACAACGAATTGAATGCATTAAAAATGTATAAACAGAGCTATTAATACCATAGTTTTTGCCTTGTTCTCTACTGAGTTCAAAGACAAGTCATGTGGAGACATAACAAGTAGTGGCACTATCTAGAGCACAGTTAAGATTTACTCTACAATTCAGTTTGAAGCATATATTTCAAATCACTTATTTCAGGACATAATAAAGCAAACACCCTGTTCTAGCCAGAAGCATAACTTGAGCATGGTAAGACCTGAAGTCCTGCAGGAATATTTGAAAAGCAGTAGGTAAGAGGTGTCAGTGTCCAGAGAAAGATTTTCCATAAAAAACTTCAATTTAATAGACCTTAACAGAACTAAATTTAAAAGATGCCTTCCCAGGGAACCAGTTTTATAGATGTAACATGAGCACGTACTGAGAACTCAGTCCTCCTACCACTGTGACCCTACTGAACTGTGAGAGCTGCTTGATTACAGGACCCTATTTAACAGTCCTAAACTAACAGAGATTCCAACTGCTGCTGCAAATGAAGATCATCATGCGACTCAATATACAACCTGATGATATAGGGGAATAAAGAAACAAAAAGTAATTATTTTGCCAACTTTACTTGTTCTAGTAAAATGGGCACTGTTTTCTGTCTTCAGTTCTCAAAGCAGCAGAAGGAATTTCTTTTCAGCATCTGAGACAAAAAATACATTCTTGAGGCAGGGAACAAGAATTGTTGATTTTGCTGCAAAAGGTGAACATTCTGAAAAATCAGAAACATAAAGCAAAGGAGAAAACCAGGAGCTGCTCTGGAAGTGCTTAAGGCTGCACAAAGACAGCAACTCCCTGGGCTGTTTCAGACATTGATGTGCTGTGGCCTAAAATGTACCGGCTTAGGTACATTCTCAGTGAGAATGTACCTCAAAAACTCTCTCAAAACCTTCTCAGTGAGATTCCCAACAGCCACAGCATCAGCACCCAATAGCAATGACCTCCTTTCCCGTGAGAAATCCTACCAGCAATACACAAAAACAACCTGCCTCTGAAAAGCTGACTGTACATGATCCAGTGTGGTTATCAGCAGGAGAGCAGAAAAACAAGGACTTCACACCCCACAGTTGCCTGCTACTCTAATCAGGTATATACACACAAACCAACCCCTGAAAACTCAGGCAGAGGCAAAGAAAAAGCAGCAGTTTGAATGATGCTTCATCCCCAGCATCACCTAGTAATAATCTGCATGCAAGCAGGCCAGTCAAAATGTCTTCTCTTCAATCTGTAGCTCCGTAGAAAGTTGTATATATTTCTTGATATACTTCCACTGCCTTTACTTTCTCAGTAAAAATACTAGTTACTACAGAGCAAGTATCTGCTGCTTTTACCCTGGCTTAGGTTGGTATCCTCCACTTGGAAAGCACCACCACAGATGTAACGATTTTGATGATGGCAAACAGCAACATTTATGCTCTTTGGTTCTCATACTCCCCTGCAGAGCCTCCCCTCCACGTCTGGGGCCCTCTGTCCAAACCAAGAGATATTCCTACAACCTGGTACACTAGTCAGGCACCAGTCTAGTTTCTATGTGGAACAACAAGAAGCTTTATATCCAATTTATATACCCACATATTTCAGTGCATGTCACTCAGAAGCTGGATTCTAGATACGTCCCTTTGAAGTTATTACAAAGGAATTCTTTTCCTGCCTCACTGTACCCTCACAGGAATCACACTGCTTTATGTGTAATAAATAGATGTCTGTGTGCTTTTTGTCCCTTGCATCTTGCCAGGCCTCCATGGATTCAAACTTTAGCCTGAAAATTCCTGGAAGCTGGGTCTCTGTTGCTTACTGATGCTGATTACAAGACTTTAAGTCTCAAATACCATTCAAAGGAGGACTCTCTGAATTTCTCTGCCACAGTCAGCAGTATCTTTGACTGAAACTCAACAATGTCAGCAAAATAAAGAAAAAAAAACCAAAAAACCAAGCTAGCAAAACACCAGGATTAGGGACCTACCAATCTATTAACTTTAAAGTTAAAATTATTCCCTCCCTAGGAGAAAATAAATAAAAAGGGAATAAAATTATCCATTCCTCAAGTCTAGCACATCTGGTTTAAGACAATCACTTGCTGGCAGCAAAAACATACAGTCTACACGGTCCCCTTGTATCCATAGCAGCAGCTCCTGCAAGCTTGTGATTTCTGAGCTATCAGTATTATCATGGAATTTCAGTTTTCAGACAGATCATCCCACATCGCACCTCCCCCTCCTGGCTTAGCTGAGAACCCTCCATGTCCATCTGTGGTCTCTCATTGACTTGACAACACATACCAGGAGTCTCTCCCCTGAAGCTCTTCTCTCTGCNTTTAATCCAAAAAGCTGATGATAACAGGCTATGCAGCCCACCTTACACAGCTTCCTGGGCAGAAAAAAACAGCACAAACAGGAAATTATAAAGAACCTATTAAATGAAAGAAAACAGCATTCTTGGTTTATCCAATCCGCAAAACAACTGGTCTCCAAAAATGGGTTAGGGTCAAGAACCTTAGAAAGAGGCAGGCTCTCATTAAATTGACAAACAATGCTGGCACATAAATGAGTACTAATAATCAGGTAGGATGGAAACCAGATGTCTGAAAACCATTAGAGAAATGAAATTGCAGGTCAGACTCCTAAGAGCAGCAGCAGAGGTGAGAAACAACTGCTTTGGACGGAGTTTGACTGCCTTTCAAAGGAATATAGGGGTAGTTGCTTATGCTTATAGGGGTAGTTGCTTACGCTTATGGGACTAGACTTTGCAACACGAGGTCCCATCCTATTCCCACCAGGAAATTTTACATAAAAACACTGGATAAGCACTAACCACAAGATTAGTATGTACCTTGTGTCCTTTATGTGTTCAACAGACATGGTATACCTATACCTACTGCCCTCTTCTGTGTTAGCTTCTGATTATTCTTCTAACTTGTTGGTTAATATTCCTAACACTTAGCGCATATGATCTATGCATCAGGTGGCATCAAGTGGCCCAGCAGCCAGTAAAGCAAGGATTAATGATTTACAGACTAAAGGAAGGAGATACAGGATGACTCAAAGACCTCCTAATCCATATTAAGCATATCAAGTGAATCTTCAAGACACCGAACTTAAATATGAATGACTTTCTTTCCTTGAGTCGCAGCAGTAGAAGTAAGGTAAGAGGACTCAAGTGTTTACTGAAGGCTCAACAAACTGTTTTGTGGGCAAATAGGGATTTTGCCTGCGTAAGTACTGCAGGACTGCGTTTAGACTTGAAATCCTAATTCTCTAAACTCAGCTAAATCTATACATGGCTGTGTGCAGAAGGGTATTTTTTAATAGGGACAGGATATCCAAGTAAAATTGACTTACAAGAAAACACTGAAAGGATCTGATGGGAAGCAGCATCCATTCACTGCAGACTGGGTAACATGTTGGGCACCTCCCCTTGAGCTCCCATACTTTCCAGCCTGTATTCCCACATAACTCTCAGAGGAAGCTGGCAGAAGAACTGTGAGCACCCGACAGAAACCCAGCTTCTTACAGCTCAATGTATTCTGTCAGTACAAGTAGCATCACAGCGCCAACAAGAGGTGAACCAGCTCTCATCTACCTCCTAAAATTCAGCTGCAAGCTCTCAGCTTTCCCAAGTGCTACTGCCTTATACTGTGATGCATTTTTAAGTTATTTTATCTCTTTCAAAAGAAAGATGAATCCTCTCACTTTTATCCAGTTAGAGAGCTGAATTCACACTTCAATTGAAGAGTAACAAAACAGAAAGAAGAGTTGCTGTACTGAATAAGCCCAGTGAGAAGAGGCTACTGAAATGTGGAGGAGCTGAAAATACTATCAACACTTGCCAATGGTGAACCTGTGTGGACTGCAAGCTTCTGTCTTTCCCTCTTCATTTAAAAAAAACATATGGGAGGTGATGCAGAAGGCCGATACTTTTGCAAGATTTATTTTAGCCAAAATATACAGCAGGAATGAAGATGCTGGTATGATGCAGCACTCTTCTGAAGCCTTGCACTTTTGATTTACACATGCAGAGTGCATAAGCTTACTCACTGTGAGCTCATGCAACATCCATATCTGCACATAGAAGAGAGAAATGGTAACTGGTTAATATAACAGAAGTGAGTTTTGAGAGGCCTTAGCACCCTTAGGTAAAGAAAAAGGACTTATCAAAACTAACTCACGTATTTATATGCCTGCTCCCCACATCCCACTCCAAGACTACTTCTCCTTTGGTGTGTAAGAATAGCTCATGAAAATATTCAAAGAAACTGGATGTTTTAAAAACAGAACAGAAGCTTTCCAAGGAGAACAGATTCCAAGCATTTGATATTTTCCTGAATATTTGCTTACCACCCTTATTTTGTTAGGGAAAAAAAATACAATACACAAATACTTGATGCAACTACATACAAAGCCATCCAAATTTCACACTCCACAATCTGTAGATGATGATATTTCCGGGCATCTGCAGCTTGGCACAGCATGGAAGCCAAGCAGATTTGTTGCTGAAGCAGGCCATAAATTATTTAATAAGAAATATATTTAAGAATAAGGCTCCCATCTCTCTCTCGCACAGCAGCTGCCGCTGTTGCTGTGTCTGCGCGAGCGGCTGCTGCTTGGGGATTGGCCACCCCGGCACGTCTGTGCCATTGGCTGCACTGCCAGGCTGCGTCACCGCTCCTGGCCGTGGCAGGAGCTCAGAAATAGGTGTGTGCATATTTATCAACCCCAGGCAAGCCAATGCCATCATGCTTCAGCTCAATCAGAGTAAAATACTTCAGCAGAGAGAGTTAATTAAAACGAGGTATTTGCAGAAAGCAGCCCTGCAATAACAATTACTACGGGGTGAATCCTGTAGGCACTTAGGAGGTGAAGGGATTCAGCTCCCTGCAAATTACTGTAATCGTTCAGATTATGGAAGTACTCATACTAGATCATAAATCTGTTATTCATCTTCAGGCAACTGGGCTGAGGATGATAATTTCTTTCCCCCTCCCCCATGGGGTATGTTCTGTAAATGAATTCAAATCCAACTTTCATCAGACAGCTCCCTCTCCCTTGCTTCTAATCACTTTCTCATTACACGGTAGCTTTGAGACTTGACAACACAGACTCACAGTGGCCTTGGTTACTGGTTTCATACATATTCAGATATATTGTGCCTCTGTAGAAATCAGGCTTGCTGCAGGAAGGTCCAATATTTATGCATTATTCTGGAAAGAAAGGTGCGATGGGCAAGATTGTATGTGCAAAATAGCTGCATCTATAGGGAACAATTCAACCCCTCACCCTTGTTAAGGCAGTCATATACAGATGTAAACAAGCAGACCAACACATATTTTAAGATAGTAACCGATGCTTTTTAACTGTGACACTCTGCCCACAAAACAAAACCAATATTCATACAGATATTAACTTGTTAAGAAGTACTTCCTTCAGCAACTGTACATGTAATGCATAATTTAAACACCACAGTCTTATCTCCAGAGGCAACAGTAATGAATACAGTTTGCCACAGAGTAGCTACTGCATTCTCAGGTACAGCAGCATGGTCCATCAGGCTGTGTCCACGCAAACCAGTGGGGCACCTGCAGAGTCAGTGTCACACAACACCGCACTGGCTAAAGCCGTAGGTTTGGCACTCACTTGTATTCATCATAAACCTCCTGCTTGGGAAGGGATGTCTCGGGGTGCTCTTCCAGGGTGTTGCGTATCCACGAGAAGGCGTGCATCTGCTGGGCACGGCTGGATGACATGGAGATCTGATCACTGGGGAGAGAACGAGCAGTGCTGATGAAGACATGGCTCTACAGCTCCTCCTCACTTACAAGACTTAATAACTGTCTGCCTACACAAGCGGAGAGACACCAGAGACAAAGGGGGTCTGCACCTCCTGCATTTACCTATTCCTTGAGCCACGGGCAGCAGTTTCTCCTTCTTTCATCCACAATTTAACAGCGAGACTCCACACTCCACTTCTTGACTGATACAGAGCTCCGAGTACACAATGACGGGTAAGAGTTCTACCTCCCCTCTTACTATTCCTTATTGGCCACCTCTAAACTTCTGCCCACTTGGTTTGCCAGCTGTGCTTTGGAAACACCCAGTTTTCCCAGAAGATATTCAATGTGCTTCTTATAGGCGCCTGCCTGCCTATAACCATCCTACTGGGAATGTTTAATTTGTGACACTGATCTGAAGATTGGTCTTCTAGAACTTCCTTTAATCAAACAAGTGTTACCAGAAATACCATCAGTTTTTTCTTTCACCCACCATCACATTTGTGTTGCTATTTTATGACTTCATATATAAACAGTGAAGGAACAATTACACTTAGACTGTGAAACATTTTCTCTGATGACTCTTGCACTTTAGGAGATTTATAATTACAAGCTCTTCATGCACTAAAAGAATCTAAAGTTTAAAAAAAACCCCAACACCTGATCTTCAGGAAAATAAGAGTACCTAACGTTTAATAAAGGTTGCTTCTGCTACCAACAACATCATGTGAATGATTCCTCAGCAGTTAAGTGCCACAGGAAGTAAAGCAAGTCTTCAGTACTAGCTGCTCACCTTTACACTCACACACATACCTTTTGTCTCCATTGTTGGGACCCGAAGGCAGCTGAAGGTAGAGGTAGAGTTTCTCTAGATCTGTAAACTTCTCAACTTCTTGCTAGATAAGGTGTTTCAGTTTGGAAAAAACAAAAGGTGCAGAGAGGCAGGGGGGGAAAAAGCAAATAAGAATAGTTGAGCTAGACAGCTAAAAACTGTCATCTGACAAGTGTATTCCTAAATAATGTAATTTCAAACAAGAATATATTTACTTGTGCGAAAGAACATGACTGTGAGCCCTATGTGACTAGAAATGTGATTTCCTATTTTATCTGCACATCATCACACACCAGAAAGCACTTGTTACAATTACAAAATTCACATGAAATAAAGCAGAATCTGGAAAAATGTCAACGATGGATCACTTCTGTAACCAGACGTAACATGAAAACTTGGTCTTGTCAGAGCACACATGAAGCACCTCTGAGAATCCAGCATCACAACCAGTTATGCTGTAACAACACGGAATGCCAGACCTGACTCTGTGATCCACTATATTTACTAATACTTAAGTGCCACAGACTTTAATGAAGTCACTTAAAAACCTATCTGTATACATATGTATTTTTTTGTTTCCTCCAGAAATCAGTTATTGAAACTGTTACTGCACACAGGCCCTTCAGTTAGCATCCATCTCAGTGATGCCAGACTCCTACTCCAGAGAACAGCAGCTGAGGATCAGACATGAGGGGCAGTTTCACCTGGTGTATGCAGCCAGTGATTGCTACACAGAGACCAGCATATGGTCATTTGAAACCAGCTACATGGACTTAGAAATAGAATGAAAATCAGTTCTGGTAACATGCTCAGGGCCTGCTTGGCAGCAGTGCGAGGAAAGCCATGCAGCAGGGAGCACAGGGGCTTTCCTTCGGGAAGATGCTACAGAAGCAGTGCCCGAGGTGGTGCACCATCAGTAGAGTTGGAGACTGACATGACCCTTTTTAAAGTCAGAACACAGCTTCTCGGTTACTGCTAATTCTCTTTGTCTTTACTGGTGTCTTACTGCCAATGCAACATTTTCCAGAAGGAAGAGAAAAGAGGAGGGACCAACATGCAGTGAGATCTGGCTCACTTCAGCAGTGAGAGAGCAGAAGGGAGAGTGGTGAAACTAAAAACCTAAACTTCACTTCAAACTGGGACTCCTTACCAGACACAGTTATGTCCAGACCAATCTTGGTGGGACAAAACTGACAACAGCACCAGAAAGAGGAGGTCCCACTTTCTCCTCCCTGACCCCAGGCCCTGGGAAAGGACTGGTGGGACACAATATCCAGGGAAGGGTGCTGGGGGAGCACAGGGTCTCAATAATCCTGGCGAGCAAACCCTACTGCAGAACTGCTGCACAGAACGGGGCCACCAGCGATGCAACAGACCTTCCCAGAGCCAAGGGAAACATTTCCAGCAGCACACAGGTAACAGACACTGGATTTGTTGCTTTTATAAGCTGCACCAAACCACACCATTTGGTTGGGGCTTTTTTCCTCTGACAAACTCCCGAAATTTACTGACACCAATTTCTGTGTGGCTCTGCAGCAGCTTACACAGCAGTGGTGCTCAGACCACCAAGTATCCAGAGAGGTATTTCTTAATAATGGGTGCATTTTGTCAAATTCTCTGTTCTTCCTTTCCTGTATGAATCATAGCATTTAAAATGGTGGGTTTTACTTTAGCAAACCCATTAATGCAAAGTCAGTGTTCTCCAAAGAATTTAAAGAAAATTAGTAATTTTTGAGAAGACAGAAATTTAACAAGAAAATTTGTACTTCATTATTAGACACTCTCTTGTTCAAGGAACTTAGCTCTTTTTGTTTTAAATGGCAAAAGCCCAAGCAGCACAACAAAGGGCACTCTCTGGGTGGGATTACCTTGCATGGTAAGCACTAATCCATAAAACAAAAGCATGCGAGGCAAAATAAATCCCCCCCCCATGACTCTGACACTGAAGTGGAAGACAAGTTCTCCCTTCCAAATCTAATGTGCCTGAGTGCAACACAGAAGGTGAGGTTTCAGAAGAAATATTAAACCTTTTATCAAAACACACTGCAGTAGTCTCAGTGCCCATTGCAGTTGAAGCCATTTCTGTGTCATGGCAAGAAGAAGGGGCTGTGGGACCGGCCCTGTCTGAGTCACTCTGCTACACAGGTCCCACCTGTCAACCCCCTCAGTTAAAGAAAAATAGAACAACAAAAACCCCCAAAAACAAAGGGAAAAATTTGACTGGGATTATGTTAGCAGAACCTTTTCCAAATCATGTGAGTGAGCCGGTGACTCTCCCATGAGCAAAGCCGCATCCCTACAGCTGAGGCGGCTGAGGATTATGGCTTCCTCACATCCTTAGCAGAGGCAGCTGGAGAGTGATGGTTTCTCACTGTTTGCACTCAAACCCCACTCCTTTCCGTGCCTGGCCCTAGGCAGCACTTTCTGCACAAGTCCTTCAGCTTCCAGCAATAGTAGCAGAGAAGCCCCGGGATGGCAGGACCTCCTCAGAACGGGAGAGTTAAAAGAAGTAACAGGCAGTTCACAGAGGTAATCCTACCTGGGTGATAATTAGATAAACCTAAGCTTATTAGATGAGACTGAATCTATTTAGAGAAAATCATCTTAAAACTGAAGAAGTGGCAGCAAGGAGATGGAGTGTGACAGTCAGTGCAAGTACATTCAGGAAGTACTGAATTCTGTTTAGTTACAATTTGTTACACATTGTTTTGTTTAGGCTGTTTTCTCTACACATTTCTGAAACCCTCAAAACTTGGTTACAGTTTTGGTAAATACAGTCTCTTCTTCAACCTCAGCTGACATCCACCAGTTCTCAATGCTAAACGTCTGGTGAATTCAGCAGTAACAGCAGTTACTGTTACTGCAATTGTTCAAAGCATCAAAACTTTCCAATTTTTTGATGTAATCAGAATCACACAATGTGGGAAATTGGAGGAACACTTCAGCTGGCCTACTAACTGACCAAGAAGAAAAAGGTTCGTTCATTCTGAGTTTTCCTTTGTGCTGGGTTGGATGCATATGGGAATAAAAAAAAGGAAACAAGAACACAAAATATACTATAAATTCCCTCCCCAATCTCCAAATAGGTCAATAGTGTGGAAAAAATAGGTCATTAGAGTGGAAGAGAGTCACGGCATCAAAAGGAAGAATGTGATGCTGGCACCATCTTGGACAAACTCCCCTTTGTGCAGCCCATTGAAGTTTATGCTACTGTTGTTCTAAAAACCAGAGCCTGTGCAACGTCTGGGGAATCCTTTTCTGCTGCTTAAAAGGATCTAAGTAAAAATCCTGCTTGAAGTATTCTGACCTTGATTGACTGGTTCTATCACATCAGATGAAGTCAGTCTAATTCTCCAAAGGCTATTTATAAATCATATTTCTTGAAGTTGCATTAGAAAAATGCACAAGCATGCTAAACTGCTTGCAGGACTGAGGTGTAAAGCCATCACAAAGCATTGCCTCTGCTACTCTTGCTCTTCACGTTACCTTTATCTCCTGCAGCTGCAACCATATAAAACAAAGGAAGATTCAATGAAGATGGGGAGCAGGCAGTGTTCATACTGATTTTCACAACTTGGCTTCAATTTAGCCAAAAATCTATTGAGTACTCAAAATATCTCAGTGATCTTATATTCTGAGACAGAAAAACTAAGGACAAAGAATTAGAAACCTCAAGTCACAGCAAAGCAAAGACTTTCAATAACATATAAAGAACAGAAATAGCTGCTATTTCTGTTTTGACAGTTACCAAATACAGACAGGTAACTACAGAAATGCACAAAATAAGTAAACAAATTAAGCAAACAAATTAAACCACAGATCAGTGGCCACACAGATCTGCTCCAAATGAATCTGTCCTTTTGCTGCCTAAGACAGACATAGAAATTTTCATTAAAAATTTTCATAGAAACAGATGCAACTTTCTTTTTCTTTCTAACAGGCATTTTGATTGAGCAAAATAAACACTTGTGAAATAAACCAGGATGATCAAAATGTTGTGGGGTAGGGTATTTTTTAATGAAAACAGCAGGTTTTGATATCTGTTTCCATTCTGGGAGACACTCACTTGCCACTGCAAGTTTCTGTAGCACAAAGACTTATTCTGCATAGAATGAGGTTAAGGACTTAATCTGTGTTTTAGGAAACAAGAGTTTATTCATGTTTCTGCTTGAACCAGAAAACCTAGAGATTTGAGCATGAGTTCCCAAAACCAGTGAATATCTTTCAGGTTTCCTGACCTTGGTGGATTGGTTCTCTCCTTCTTGTCTTCTCTGACTGCTGATCTACTGTCAAGTCACAAACATTAGTCAAGCTTCATTCTAAAGTTGTCAAAAGGGATTACCATAGGACAACTCCAAGAAAAAAAAGCATGTGCTTTTTCTGGATTGTTTACCTAGTCAGGCCAAACTCTAAATAAGATAGAGAAAGAATATACTAAGGAACAATCAGAAGAGCTGCAACTTCTGTAATGTACACAGTGCAAATGTCATTCAAATTTGAACTATTTAAAGTTTCCGTAATGAAAGCAGAATTACAGGTTATTTCTGTCCTCGAGTTTGTGTAAGGAGAACTGAAGGCCAGGGGCACTCTGCAAGCTTTATGCCAGACTACTGTTTTAGAGAGCACGGACTGCTCTGAATATTTCTTTCCACATTTTGAGTATTTATACCCAACTATACTTTTATCAAAGTTAAAAAGGCTGTGCCAATGGCAATGTAACCTGCACCTACCGGCAGAAAGGCCCTAAAATTTGTCGTACTTCAGCAGAACAAACATCTATTATTTAACAACCAGAACTAAAAATAGCAAAGTAGTCAAGCAATCATCTCCCCACTCTATGAACAGAGAAACAAAAAGCAAAGGTTAAATAAGTTACTCTAGGTCAGAAGGCTTGTTGGAAATATTACCAAGACAGAAAATAACTAATACTGAAAACACCCTTTCATTCTATAAAGCATCTAATAAATACATTTTATCTGCTTTATTTGCGCAGAAGCAGAAACATATTTCAGGTGCTAAACATTCCAAACAAGCCCTAAAAACACACAGCAGCTTTGTTCTGACAGTGCCCAAGCACAGCTGCCAAGGCTTCACAGAGTTTCTGCCTGTCTCCTGTAGGGCCCAGCAGACAAGTGGCACCGTTGCTGCCGCAAGACCAACAGACACTGCCTCAACACACCCCACACCACCAGCAGCTCTGGTTTCATGGCCATCGATCCAGCACTGACCTCTTTTCAGAGGACTAAGGAAAGAAACCTTGGCCTTCTTGCTGAGTGATTATATGGAACAAGCCGGGTTCAAAATCGGGTTCAAAAGTTCACTTAGTATGTGGCTACAAATATAACGAGCAAAGTCGTAAGAGAATCTACTGCTAGACATGTTTACTACAGTTAAAAAGATGTTATAATGAATTTTTAATGACTGTTTACACCACAATTCTTGCTAATTATCTTTTTTGGATTGCACAGTATACAATGATCTTCTTATGATCTCCTAGAAACTGACAGTGAGTGGTGCAGTGTAACAAGTGAAAAGCAGATAACTCTGGACTCTTTTATGAGCATTTGGAGTCTCAGTGCCCTTACACTGGCTGCTTTCCACAGCCCTCTGCTAGGAGCGACCTCCACAACAGACTATGGCCACCACCTCTGTTTCTTCCTAGTTCTCTCCTTTCTGAATTGTGTTGAACTCCGCAGCCTACGAACATTTGTGTGTGGCTCTGCACATGGGGGCTGTGACTGGTGCTACCAAAAGAGGGATTCAGAGCTACACAGCCACAGCCTTTCAGTTCAATACGCTTTCAGATTCTGTCTTGCAGCTCACAGCTTTCCAAAGCACCTAAAAACACAGAAACCATTTTGCCAGAATTCAGCTAAATTTTGATTTCCTCAAACTATTCTCATCTTGGATTTTTCTTTTTTTTAAACTATCTGAACAGCATTAGATCTACCTTTGCTAACCTAGAGTGGCTTTTCCACTGTTGACATGACTCCTCTGAACTCATCAGCAGGACAGACAAGGAGGCATCTGGAACAGAAAATTAGACCATCAGGACACTGCTGCTCTGTTCCAAGTCAAGCCGTGGAGACTGCTTTGTGTCCAAGATTTCTCTGTCAATCCAATGGATGAGACCTAGCCAGTACCCTCATACAAACTGATAATTCCCACCTCAGTACACAAAGTCCATAAATCTGCAGAATTTAATGCCAAAATAGTCCTAGTGTAATTCCATTTTTTAAAAGAGATTGCCAGAAGCAGATGATTGGTTAACCCCCTACTTATTTACTCTCTCTCCAAGGCTACTTAGAAACACCTACCCCAACTCCCATTTTTTTAACCTGGTGTTAAAACAGTTTTACAAATGTAGTTTTGCAATCTGTCCTTTTACCACTGAAGGCTCACATACGAAACAGTTAAGATCTTAAGGCACCTCCTTGGTGTTCACAAATGTCAGTGAGGAATAAAGTTGACAAAAATTACATTCTGCATCCCTATTTCCATTGGGTGCATGCAAGAACTTTTAAACAGAGGTTAAATGGGGTCCAAAGTTTGTTTGCAACACAATACAGCTTTAAATCTTATACAACAATAAATTAAGATATTTTAAGGCAAGAGAACTCAGTACTATCTGAATTAGCCTTTGATAATGTGACTTTGAGGAGAATTCTTAGTTAGCTCAGCCATACTATTTGACAGTATCCAGATGGTTGTCTATCACACTTTGTCTTACCCACTGGTACTTCTGGATGAAGTGCTTAAGGTAGAAAGTCAGAATAAGCAGTCCCTTCCAGTCCTAAGATTTATGAAGTCAAGACTCTGATTTAAAGAAACTCACAACCTGCTCACTATTAAAACCAAATAAAACCTCATTCTGAACTAGTGCTTCCCAAAAATAATCTCTTATCACTGCCTGGATCCTGTTACTTTAATGCCCAAATGAAGATGATGTTTTTGCGACCCAAGGGCCTTTCCCTCTTCAAAAAATGATCTCTCTGCCCTAAGCAGCACAGGAGAGCTAACAGGACCTGTAGTGCTGCACATTTCTGGGAAGGTACCTGAGATGGTAACTAATTTTGATCCCATTTAGTGGTAGTAGCCTTGAAGTACAGCTAAGGAAAGGCTTCATAATAGCTGTCAGTCTCCAGAGCCATCTATTTTGGTCTTGCAGCTCATTAAATATTGAAAAGCATTCTGGAGTTGTACTTACCAAAATGCAGTCCACTTTAGATTGTACAGTTTTGCTAGATGAGAGGGAAGAAATAAGAGAAATAGTGAATTAGTCTAAAATCAATGACAAACACATTACATATTAGAATTTCTATCACTGCACCACAGGCTTTACATCTTGCTCTGAAACACCCTGCTAGTCTATGGAATAATACTCAGTCAGCTATTTTTACGTAGAAAGTTACCCAAACGTAACTGTTCGTTCAAATTCTTGCTGCTCTGTTCTTTTACATAGGAACTGCATTTTTTTAATGAAATGCCATTGCAACTGGGAGCTATTATCCCAAGCTGCAATGCAGCCAGGATGGATGTCACTACTTTTATTGTAGCTCTTACACAATTCAAATGCATTTGACTTGTTTATCTATAAACACAATTAATATCCCCCTCTCCCCACGCTACAGTAACTCCCACCACTTCAAGGCATTTATTTCTAGCTTTCCAAAGAGCTGCTGCAAGGCACGCAACTGTTATTCCACTGGCAACTTTGGAGTTTTCCAAGTTAGTCTCTTTACCTCCCAGCTGGCTTATTAAGACAACACTGGGTGGGGACTCAATTGAAATGTGCCAGGAATGACCTCAGTGCATGTGCCAAGGCGGGCAAACAGTATGAAACTTATTATATTTCCTAGAAACACACCCATGAGCAGCTTTTGTGTTTCTTAAGGATGCTGTACTTCACATGCTTGGTCTGACAGCATTAGTTGAAGGCATTTTATCAGTGCTCTGAGGAGGAGCAGAAGGTTTCCCATGCAAAAAACCCCTACTGAACAAGCATCAGACAACCATTTTCTCAAGTTCAGAGAGGAATTCTTTTCCTAGTAAAATAAAACAATCTCCTCACACAACAAAACATCTCATGGAAGTTATTTTACTTTTGTATGGATGCTATCACATACAAAGCTAGACAAAGTCAGGCAGCTGATGGATCTACTAAAACTGCAAGTAAGAAACAAGCAAAACAAATGCCTCTAGTGTCTGGTGGTGATAGGAACCAGCATCTACTGGTGCATCAGATGCTCAGAGGCAGGAGTTTGGTTGTCCTGCTTGTTATACCACTTCCATTTTGAAACAAGACAGTCTAAAAATCTGTTTTGTAGAGGCTGCTAATACCGATGCCCCTCCCCATACAAGAACTGTTCATGTTAAAGTGGCAGAATACAATAAAATATTTCAACAGGTAAGAATACTTGACAAGTTCACTGAAACAGATCCGTCAGCAGACATCCACTGCAGCTGACTCAGCGCAGGAGAAGCCATCAGGTGGGTAGACACTCAGGAACACCAAGGAGACGGTCAAGCAGAGCTGCTGGGGATTTTTAAGGACAGGGAATGCTAAGGACGGTAAAATGGAAGCTTTGCCTTGCCTTGGGAAAGATGCTCACATATACTGTCGCAACTGAAGAAGAGAACTTAAATGCCATCTCACTCATCAAAACCACCATCTTACCAGGAAAGTCAAAGGACACCAAGCACGGAAACCTGCTGCTGCTGAACACTGCCAGTGTGTCTGACCCAAAGCTGAGCAAATTCAGGGGGACACAGCTGCTCCAGCAGCACTTCTCCACCCCAGACTCCACCTATCCACTGCCTCCAACCCCTAGCAAGGTCTCACAGTCCCCGTGCTGCTACAGATCAACAGCCTCTCCTACAAAGCAGTAGGCAGTAGGAATCAGGCCTGTGTACTCATTGTTTTACCTAAACCTCTTCTATGGCTTCACATGACAGCTTACACAGAAAGAGTGCATAAAGGACAAGGGGATGCAGGGTACAGACACAGCAAAATTAGCCCAGCCTCTACAGAGGTGTTGCAGACAACACCATGCACTGGGCTTTTCAGGAGAGCACACTCCAGTCAGCACAGCTTCCCTTCTGCCAAACTGAGCATCAGCATGCCCATATGCATTAACATTTTCTTCTTGCAAAGAGAAAGTGGCAAGTTGCCAGGAGGCAGCTGGGCAGGAGATCCCTAGAGCTGTCCTTTTATCTCCAAATATCAGTCTGAGTCAGGAAATGTAAACTCTCAGATTTAGTTCAGGCTCTTCCAGTTGTGACCTCTGCTCCTACAGCACTGATCAACAGTGTTGAGAAGCCGCAGCAGAGGAGCGATGATAGGGCCAGTAAATACACCTTCACTACATTTCCTTTTAGTCAACTGGTGGCATGAAAAGGACAGTCCAGTTCATGTCCTCCAATCTGCAGGCAGATGTGACATTTTAAAAGGCAAAGGTCCCATTGCTTCAGCTGGGATAAGTGGGATCTCTATTTAAAAAGCCATTTTTTTCATCTCCTGCTCCATGCTCTCGAGTATACTGGGAGGACATAATTAAAATTTGTTAGTGGTAAACTGAGGTTTCTTACTTCCTAACCAGAGCACAGGTTAACATTGCTTCATTTTATTAAGCTTGTGCATAACGATAAAAATGCTTCTTTTTTCCCCTTCCCACAACAAAATCAAGCAGTGGCAACCGTGAGGAAGAGGAATGAGCCCTTGGACTGGGACGGTACTGTGACAGTGACCTCATGGTCCCGAGTACTCCATTTGGTGACACTGCAGGACATCGCATCAGGAGATAAAAGGACAAGTGATAAAGGTGGCAAGGGGACAGCCATCCCAGTTACACCTGTCACCTTTATTTTGCCCTGCTTCTTCTTCTTCACTAACAGGACATACAAGCTTTGAAAGCTGAAGTTTCATTTACAAGTAAGTCTGCTACAAGTAAGTGCATCCGTTACCTAACTACAACTGCAATTACAGTGCCTGCAACCAGCAATCCCAACAACCAGGCTGAATCAGGCCCTACACAGAGCCATTTCTAACATCTCGAGGCCATTACTCACACGCTTTGCTGCAAGCCTAGGAGTAGCTGAAGGAATTATGTTCTTTCTAATGAAAATAACCATTTGAATCTATTCAGAACCTGAGCCCATTGGAAACTCACAAACTGCACTTTAAGCCCACAGCCAACATTGCTCCTCCTGGAGCTGCTCCTGGGGGCTCACTGAGATTCACTCCCATCTAGAACTGCAGCTGGTGTTACTCGCTCTTTTGCAGCTCTTCATGATGACAGTCTCCCTCAAGTTAAACAAGTCCATTTATTTGATACAAAACTTAATTCAGGCTACTTCATGCAGTTTTATCCAGGACAAGATTTATGATTCTGGGGGTAGCTGTCTCTTGTGAGCAATAACAAAGGTGGCTGCTTTTACAGCTGCCTTGGATTTACCAACTTGTGCGCAATGACCCAACACAAGAAGCTCAGAGCATAAAATTTTACATCAAAACTTGCATATAAAACTTGCCCCTCTCCAAACAAAAATTAGAGACACTATCACAACAATTATACATTTATTCAGTGGGTACCATCCTATTGACTGTTTCAAAGGCACACGGAGTGTCTAAAGAGGGACTTTGTTGTACTGTCTACAGCAATGCTCCTCAAAAATGTCAACTCTGCTCCAAACACCACCAGTGTGGATCAGTCTGGTCACCTTTGGTCACCCCTAATCACCTACCCATCAGCCACTCAAAAACATGCACCCAGCTTCTACTAATTGGTAAAACAGCAGAGAAAGGAGGTTTCTTAGGCCGTGCTCCAAGAAGCAGCATAGGGCAACTCCCTGCAAAAGCTGCTAAGTTTTATGGAGAACCCCAGTCCTACAACTTCCCATGGAACATGTGTTGGCTGCTTTGGGTCAGCAGAAAAAGCCTTACAGGAAAGCCTTCAGCCCACCTTAACAGCCTCAGCTTTTGACTTTTAGGGCCAAGACTTCTGAAAGATTATTGAAGGTAACTTTTGAAGGTTGTAGCGACTGAAGCTTCTAAATGCTGAAGACAAACTTCTGAAATTATCTTTGGGAGAATGAGGTGGGGAGAAATCAGATGAAAGTATTTGCTCAAACGCCTCTTCTATCTTCTGCCAAAGTATGCATTTCTGTTTTCCCTGACTCATTTATGTATTTCTGCTCAGAACAGCCCTAACTTGGCATGGGCAGAATGAAGAGTGTGTTCTCTTTCCAGGTGAGCAGCTCAGTTTACTTTGCACTGAGGGAGAGAGAGGGGAAAAAAGCAGGAAGAAAAGGCAAGGAGATGCAATTTTTTTCCAAGTGCCCTAAACCAGATGCCACCAACCTTCCTCTAATTAAGCAATACTTTACTTTCAGGAATCGGCAGCTGAACTGCACTGCGCAATATGGGACTACTGCATTACCAGAAGTGGCAGAATTCAGTTGCTCTGAGCACACCAAGTACCTCCTTAATGCTGCAAACAGTAGAAGCCATATAACCACAAAGGATAAGAGAAGCCTCATGTCTGTGAGAGCAGAAAAAGGGAGGTGGTTGGAAGAAGTAAAAGAAAGCCCTTGAGTTTATTAGATAAGGCCTAGTTAACCCTGAGCCTTCCCAAAGCCTGTACGGCACTGAAAGCAACCCTTAGCAGCTTTCCAACTGAGAGCATTCAGCCCCTGTGACAGGCAGCAGCGCACCCAGCACTGTGGGAGCACAGTGCACACCCCTCTCAACACCCCCGCCTCGCCAGCACAGCTCCTCTCCTGGGACACAAGTGCGGAGCAGGACGCTGCCAAAGGGGCTCCGGGGCTGAGCCCCTGGCAGAGGCAGGACAGCAGCACTTCCAGGACACCGCTGTTCTGCTCAGTCAGGGGAGACCTCCCAGCCCCGAGAGTCACACAAGACATGGCTTTCACCATTCAGGCACTGGCAGGGGACTCATTCCTCAAATGGAGGAAGATGCCAACAACAACACATCCGGTTCAACCAAACTCAGGAGACAAGTGGAGATACAATTTATTGTGCAAAATTTGGTAATGGTTGAGTGGCTGGCCAAATGTGGGAAGCCCAGAGTGACTGTTTCATTAAAAGTTTGGTGCCTTCAGTGAAATTGCCACAGATNAAGAGAAGGATACCCAAGACAGCAGTTAGCGCTGTCTCCCAAAGGAGGACTGTCTCAGCCACGTGGTCTTTCAAAAATTACTGAGAAAAGCCTCTGAAAAGCCTCCATTTCCCACTGCATCAGTTGTTCACCCATACCATCCCCATACGTTGTTCGTCAAACCGCTTAGCAACGGGGTCGACAGGTAGTCTGGAAAGGCTGCTCCTGTGGGGAGCAGTAGCACCCGAGCAGCACTTCCAGGCACGTGTCTCCCAGGCACAGGAGGCATCTGGGTGCTCAGAGCACCCAGGAACTCCTTCTCCGGTGCAGCGTCCTGCTGCCTCCTTGCCTCTTGCAAAAATCCACTTAAGCTCCCAAGGAAAGCAAGTCAGACTCCACTACAAAGCACCAACAGTGACAGTTTTGGCAAAGTCATCTTTCTGAAAGCCATGTTAAAAAAGGGAGGGTCATTACTAAACTGACCACATATCCTTTTGGAAGGATTCAGTCTGAATTCCACAGCTCTGACGACATCAGGTGACATAAAAAAAAAAAAAAAACTCTATTTACTCGGCATGCTGTGAGAAACCACTCAATAAAAGGATTACCAACCCCATTACTGTAAGTGGTACCATCAGAAAGGTACTATTATCACATCCTTACCACGACAAGCACTGTGTCCCAGCAGTGCCTGCAGGAATCAGCCCTTAATTCTTAATCTTACTGAATTAATGCTTCTCTTTCTTAGACTAACAGCTCTAAATATATCTTTATATAACCTTCCACTCAGAAGCACAAAGAAATGTTAAACTGGAGCCAAGGATCATCTAAGGAGAAAATTATGAAACAGCCGCTTATGTGTGTTGCTACTCAATTAACATCTTAACATATGCCATGTTACATTGTCTGGCTTGGCTCACGGTGATAAAGAAGTAAGATGGCTGTAAAAGCATTTCAATTAAATATTTAGAAAGCAGAGCTGCACAAGGCTGAAACATGTTTGAATTAGCAAAATGACGACTATCCATACTGCTCAGCTAACGGTGTAAGAGCCTTAGCATGGGGCACTGAGAAAGGAAAGCACACCCCAGCCGGGCAAGGCCCTGCACCCCAGGGTCGGGACTCCCCCCCCTATCCGCGCCTCCCACCCTCGGGCGTGCAGCAGCCAAAAATCAGTTGGCTTCTGATGCCACCTAGGGGCTCTGTCCCTGCCTGCACTGCTCCGTCCCCCGGGAGAAGCCAGTGTCATGCCGCAGGCACTTGAGCCTAGCAAAACCACAGGCAAACAGCGGCAAAACATTTAATACAAGACAAATTAGGTCTTTCAGGATTCAAATGCAGATCTACTTTTATTCAATATAAAAGCCACAGGGACCATAATTGCATGCTAGAATCATGATGAGGTATCGTTACTTCCCTAAAGCATAAAAATAGAGCAGTGTCCACTGAAAATGTAGAAAAGTGTCCAACTCTCAGGCCTCAAAAAGTACACAAAGCAAGTATTCAGCAACTGGTAAATACTGCCTCTTTCAGTTTGAAGGCAGATTCCTCCTCAACCCCAGGCAAACCACCCTTCTCAGCAAATTCAGGAAGCAAAAGCTCAGCAAGCCAATAAAAGAGTTCAACAAGAAGGGCTGCAATAATTCCATCCTCCCTGTAACCTAATCCACCTCCTTCCACTTGCCAGAGAGAATAAGCCAGACCAGGTTTCCACCAGACATTGGAAGGAGCAATGCTACATCACGGTGCTGAAAAATGAAGTGGTTAGGCATGCCTTGAAGTTAATGCAGGTTAAAATGTGTCAAACACGTGACTTCAATACTTGTTACTAAAATAAATGCAATTAAAATAGTTCATAGAGAATAAAAATTTAATCCCTCCACCATTTCTGACACTATGACCATTTTATGAGTATAAATAATGCCAACTATACAAACAGCTGAACAAAGAAGGAAGATAAGGCTGCTAATGAAATGCCCAACTCTCAAATGCAGCCCATTGTAATAAACTGCCAAGAAATAATTAGCCGGCAGACATCAGAATACCTACATCTGAAATGTAGGTCTATAAACATCTCTTTCAGCTCTCTGAAGAAATCTAGTTGTACTCAATGCTAAAGGCTTCTTCCCCTATTCTTAAAATAACTGGGAAGAACTTGCAACAACCACACACTGCCAGGTGCTCCATTCCAACAAGACAGTCATTTAAGTTCCTGGGGTTGGGGGTTTTTTTACATTTATTT